>VCNE01003746.1:0-18765 GCA_009869805.1 Oncopodura yosiiana | reverse complement strand
AGTAGGTCTTTGAAGAAAAAAAATTTAACCAGGAAAAAATGAACACACAACCTTATTTTTCTACACTGACCTCTGTAATGGTAAGATTTAATGTTAAAAGTTTTGAGAATTATATATGACACACCTGTTACAGTTAAGTTGAGTCGCGTTTCTCGACTCGGAGAATTTCTAAAGTCTACTCGACAACGATAGACTCCTTGGTCACTTGGTTTCGTGTCCTCTATCACTAATCTGGCTGGCTCACTTACTGTAAATAAAAATTTTATATTTTTAGCTATATACTATACCATCCACATCAAAAAATGTTATATATCCTTACCAGTACGAAAGTGAGCTCGTTTACCGAAAGGAACTGCATTAAAAAAGATCACTGGTTAAAATTGCAACATTTTATTTATATAGTATAGCAATATAAAGTTACCGTCAGCACTCCAATGTTTAGCTCCAGTAAATGGCTTGCCTCTAACATCAAGGCTGAAAATAATAATAAATTACAAAATCACTGTAAATATTTCATAATGTTTGATGTATGCATAGCCTACTTAAGAGAAAGAAAGTCTGTCTGTGAACAACTGTGTGTAACATATAAAGTTGCAACATTGCAAAAGAAGTTTATTATCGACTATTGCCTCAAGTAACGTGTCGCATAATATAAGAAAAGAAGAAAAATTTGCAATGAAAGATTAATTTCGCTTTGTTCAACTCACTGAGCAGAGAGAATAGCTTTAGTCATGTGGAGTTGACTCTTGACTTGGTTCAATTCCTTTCCACGACTCTTTCAGAATTCATTGAGTGATGTAAGTTTCTCTACTACAAGACCTTACTACTTCTATTCTTAAGAAAGAATTGACTTTTGCCATATAGAACTATTTTTACGCGTTTTTCCTTCTACTACATACTAAAGTTTTCATATATTGGAAGGGTGTTACACTTTCCATCAATAATTCGGAGCCAGAGTATTAGTAGAAAGGAAATTTGTACGCATTAGAGACATTGACTTTCTACACGTGAAAGGGCATATACAATAAGGCAATGACATCAGAGACGTATTTATTTATACAATTTCAAATCAGTAATTTTCCATTCAAGTAAACTGAAACATTGTTTAAATCTCAGAAATCCAGATGCTCAAAAGGAATTACAAATTACATAGTACATACATACAACAATTAAAGTGATACCCTTGAGCAAATGATATTACACAAGAATTGATTTCTCTCTGTTCTTGTTTTAATTCCTTTACAACATTGGTCAGGATTCTAATCCATAATAACATGTGTGTGATGTGTTCTACTTACTATAATAGTCTTGAGTAACTTTGCATTGTATAGTAGTTAGCTTATATGTATTAAGCCTTTCGAAACAAGGGAAAAAGAGAAGAAAAGCGTGTGTAGTTTATGATCAAAGGTTCACAGAGTATTATTAAAAGGAGTTTCAATGATTTCTTGCTTGTAGGCACGCAAGGCTTACATTCTATTACACTAACGTTCTTTTCTCAAATAATTTCGATGAAAGCTCTTCTTTCTCAAATGTTTTGTACAGGCAAAAAAATAGTAATAGACTTTTACCCAACATTTGATATTTTCTTGAAAAATTTGTTAAGGTTATGATGTAACCAGCTTGTTTGCTTTTATTATGTATCCTTTTTTATTCAGCCTGTTTTCTGTTTCAATATGTATCTAAATACAAGCAAGGTAGAAATGTTTCTTTCCTCTTATTGTTATTTATAGGTAGTAAATGTTGCCAGAAGTAGCATTACTGGAGTAAGCAATCCATTACAAATGCAAACATGTGGTAGAATGAAGGTATAGGTATGCATGAAAAGTTCTCTGGACAATGTCCAACCTACCTATTTACTATATATATAATGTAAAGAGAATGTAGTTCAAAAACTGGACAACAATGAATGGCTTTGGATAACATTAAACCACAATAGTGATCTGTGAATACATCAATTTTGCAAAATATAATGCACACATTTAGGAAAGTACAGTATCAATACCCTTATATAGAAAAAATCAAAAAATATAGTGCTGCATCAACCCAAATACTACTATATATATCAAATGGTAGAGATAAACCATGAAAATTTGTTGCCACCTTTGTACCTTTCCACTTTTCGATTCTCAATCCTTTTTCATACAGCTGCTGCTCTTAAGACGCTATCTCTATTCCATGCAAAATAGCAGTAACAGCAGAAAAAAAAACACAAGATCCTTTTTCTCTTTTAGTCAATGCACAACATTAGATATATGGTTAGATATTTTTTCTGTGCCAAACTACTACTAGAGAGAGAGAGAACATAATACATATTCCTTATTTCTGCCTTTTATACTATACAAGGATGTATAGTAAAGATATTTTCTCTTGTTTGTATTCTAAGGTTGTGTAACTTCATCTGTTTTCTTTTCACCATTACGCCCTCAATTTCAGTGTCATAACAAAGCTATCCATTTCAGTCTAAAAACTTACATAGATTCTCACTCATCTATAATATATGGAAAATCTTCTTTCAAAACTAGGACTATTATATAGTGTACTTTCTCTACATTAGGAAGATGGCATGTTATGATATAAGAGAAAGTATCTTTTCTCTCTTTGATGCATTGCCCTAGGTGAAATAACTCTTTCCAGGATGTAACGAATATATTCAGAGCATGTGGTATCTATTCTCTTAGATTTTCTTTTATAGCTAGAAAAACTTTATACACAAGGAAAACAACCAACATACAGTGTGTGTCACTATGTAAAAATCTTCTTCTTTCGTAATGGGAATATGTTGCTTTATATACATGGTAATATAGTATCTTATATACACAACAGAGCAACCAACAAGGTACAACACTACGGAAATTTGAAACTCAAATTATCGATTATTTATTGGTACCTGAGATGATAAGAAGAGAGAACGGCTCATAGATCAACTTGTTTGTATCTAGTTTTCTTAGTTCATTCTGTGTACGCATTTTCTCTCTTAAATTCAAATCAAATTTTACTTTCTCTCTCTCTCTCTTCTTCCATTTGTACACATTTTTGTACTGCATTGAATTCATCTAGTCCCATTGGGAACACTAAAGTAACCACTTTACATTCAAATCTCATAGAAACAGAAGAAAAGGAATACGCATTTCCTGTTTCTCTCTCTCTCTCATCCTTCAATCCACATCTGCTCTGTACAAGTTTATGCCTTAGAGACTGACAGCAGACTGCTTTAAGGTAAATTCGATGCTATACAAGTTATGTTTTCCACCTGAAGCAAAAGCAACTATGCGTAAAGCATAAATATAACTATATAGAAGAATTTTGAAGGGAAACTATAAGAGACACATTCAATGGAAATGTAAATTTTAGTAGAGAATTTTGATGTATAAATACTAGCACGCATGTTTTATATATTTCCGTGTCTTTCATGAAGAAAAGATATATATATATATATTTCCTTAAGACTCTGACATACGACCAATGCACATTTCTTCTATGTAGTCGACAGTATCAATCCCAAATGATCTATAGTACTTGTACTCTCTACTACTACTTTCTCCTCAATATAAAACTTTAAGTATAAGAAATAAAAAGGTAAGAGAGAAGAAATCCGTCAGCACATTTTACAAGGGATATAAAAGACGACACTAAACTCATCAGCTCAAGTGGTGCAAATAAAACTCGTATTTATTTCTGTCTTTTATATGTATAATACTTTGCAAAGCATCTTGTTAACGCCACCCTATTCCTTTTTAAGATATATTTGTATTATGTGTATAGTTAGGAAGATTGTATAGTTGGTAATAGCAATCTTCTTCTTGATTATTACTTCTTTACTACCAACTTCCTAATATGACTATTTACACTATAAAATTGCAACTATACAAAACTTTCTCTTAGACTTCTTGCCTTTCTCTTCTCTATATTGAGTTTAGCTAATGCATTTGCCTCTAAGCTTCAAGACTCATCAAAAAGGTTTTCCTAGTTTATGTTTATGTCTTATGTGAAGTTGTAGAGTGAGGGGAGAGAGAAAAGAAGAGCGTTTCATCTCACAAGAAGTTAGTTCTCTCAAAGTGTTAGTGGAAACAAATTACCGTGTTTTACAAAGACCATAGAAATTCTCATATTTTAACTAAAATGTTCTTTTCTCATTTCGTTTTTGTATTTCTCATCCATTTCTTCCCGACACTTTATTGTCACACAGTTTCAGTTCACACTTGACAGAAAATAAATATAAGTAAGAGAAAAAGTTGTTCAAACCTGTAAATTGGTATGCTCTCCTCTCCCCTTCAAACGTAGAGATAGAAAGAGATTATTAATTATTAATAATGTCACCAACAAGTAGAGTTTGAAAAAGAACTTACCTAAACCACAGAACCATATAGACGGAGTCATCTCTTCGACTTGGTGTGATTTCACAGCTCATCTCAACTCGTTTTCCCATCACTGCTTCAACTGGAATTGAAATTTCTGTAAAGTAGAAAGAGAGAGAGAAATGTAAATTAAAGATAGAATATGAGCAACAGCATATCTTTTTGCTTTCTCTCTCTGAGCTCTGCTATAGAGCTAGAAGGGAGAAGAATTTTGTTGTTATTTTACTCAGCAACTCTAAGTATGATTTATGTTGACTAGATTATAAGTACGAGAGCACCATATATTATATTTTATAGCAGGTATTTCATTCATTTCATATGGACAACACAACCAACCAACTCTCAAAACTCTGTTGTATATACTATAGTCGTTCAATTTAGTCAAAAGAGTCAAGGACTGCTGCGTGCCTTATAACGCTATATTGTGCCTTATTTGCGTTCTATTAATGCTTGAGACCCGTCTCTCTGTTTTTTCTCTCTCATATTCACAAAATGCTGGTTGCAAATATTATACTAAAAAAACTCTCTTATATGTGGAAGTCTATTAACATTACTCTACCTCAGCTATTCGTCTACAAAAAGTCATTTGCTAATTGTAGAAATGGAGCGAGTGCCAAGTATTTATCATAAATGAGTTGACTGTAAAATTAGGCACATCAGCAAACACTTTGTGTGACCATTTCAAATGCAATTGTATAATATAAACGGCCACCACACACCACACAATTCAACAGGAGGAGAGAAATGAGTTTTGATAGTACACATAATAACTACATAAAGTAGAATAGTAGAAAGCATTGAAAGCTACTCAGTCTTATTATTACATCACACAGCTTTAGTATATATATAGAGAACAGAATATACAATTGCCATTTCCACAGTGGTTTGTTCTCTTGTCCTGAGAGAGATAGTGAACAACATAACTATATATATATATATATACGGGTCCCATATCTTTGTAGAGAAACGAGAGGACGATCATTGCCAAAAGACTTTATATAAGTTGGGTACTAGTTACTTTCTCTGTAGAATATGGTTCTTGTGTAACTCAATTTAATCCTGCTTACGGTTCTCATCTCAACCATATAACGAGAGAAGACGAGCACAACACAGAGAACAGACACAGTCTCTGACCTTAGGGAATGACAATGGCTTCACTGAGCTTGCTTGGGCATTAGAGAAACAAAAGTACTCGTTTCTTTCACAACACAGAGAGAAACACAGCACAACAATATATATCTTAGGAGAATACAAACCTCTGCTTTCTCTCTACTATGGTGGCTCACTTATTGTTAGTGAAACGTGAGTAAGGAGAAAGCACTTGAAACACTGCAGCACAGCTCGTGTAACAAAGTATAGAGGGAGATAAACTGGGTCACAGAGGGTTATAAATTTGTACATATATATATATATATATAGATTTGATCCACAACAAAACAACGATGAATTGTAATATATGGGCACTTATATTTGGATAGTGGTCAAGTTATAGCCAGCAGTTTCAATGGTTTGTTCATTCATCATTTAAAACGGAGTAGGCGACAAAGCTCATGCTGAGAGAAAACAACGAATGTCATTAGCATCGTGGTCTAGTCTTTTTTCTATGATTTGAAAGTCACAATGAATTACAATTTTATATTACTAATCATCATTGTGTAAAGTGCACAATGCAGAAATAAAAGCTTTTTTGTGAAAAGAGAGAATGAATATAAAGGTTGAGCTAATCTGTGTGCTTTTTGCAAAGTGTGTGCTGCTTCATTCATACAACACAATACACCTAAAGCTACATACACAACCAACATTGCTTTTAGAGCTTTCGTAAGCAAATATGTCATGGTGAGAATGAAAGGGAAAGGTAGAAAATTTTCACAGAGTGCCTTTAATGGCAATGCTATAGTGAGAGTAGAGTGTAGAGAATAGGGCAGTATTGATTTCCATCTACAGTCATTTTCCAACTATTTGAGCACTGTGTGTTGTGCTAACAATACTACCTGCTAAAGTCTAAAGCATATAGAGAAAGTTCTATATGTATGTATATATAGTTAAAGAGACCTGAAACACGTAAAGGTCTCTATATACGTAATGATAGATTTACACAGGTCCATTCGTTTGTGCAACTCTGTTTGCAAACTTTGACTATATGTAGCAAAAGAGAGAGAGAGAGAGAAAGTTCCGTTGGGTTTATACGGCTTCTCCGCTTTCTCTTTTGAGTCTATTGTATTTTCTTCTGACTATGTTGTCTATAGTATGCATAACTTCATACCACTATATGAACCACTAGCAGACAGCTCAAATATCAAGCTAAAAACCTTCATCCAGCATTTCACAACAGCTGAACCTTGATATCTGTTCATCTCTCCTTTCACACAGAACGAGAGAGAGAGAGACGTAAAGCAAGAGTAATATATATTGGGTGTGACGTAAATGAATGAAAAATGTCCACTTGTATATATCTATATAGGGGAAAAAATTTACTATATAGTCTGTATATTTTACATTATACTCAACCAATTCTCATTTCTGACTTGCAATAAGCTACTCTACATGCATACAAATGAAAATGGCATGAGAATGAAATTGCACAATTCTATACCTAGCGTTGAAATACCTTTTTTCCACTGTAATAACTAAGATACCTTCACTCAATCTTGTAACTATAAGCTTAAAACGAATTGGACATTTGGACTCTATTTTTTCTAAAGGTCAAGGCAAATTACATACAACAAATGTTATTTGTGTACTAGTACTAGAAAAGGCTTAGAAAAAATTCTCATCATTATTTTCTACTTTCCATTTTGAGTTTCCTTCAATTTACATTAAACAGAGCGTAGAAGAAGCATGTATATTCTTTAGTTTTTTTTACACTTTGTGCATAAAATGTAGTGGTCCCATTGTGAGAATAAAGGATGAGCCACCAGTAATAAAAAGAAGCGATGGTTATGTGTGTACGAAAGTAAAATATGTGTCCAATTAATTAAACTTCTTCCGCAATTTTAGAGTCTAAAATTTAGACTCGATAACATGAAAGCTAAGAGCTCATCTGAGTGAAATGACTTTCCTTTATGCATTATCCCACTTGCCTCGCAACTCACAGAGAAAGAGAAAGGCAAGTTTCTTCTCTACAAGAAGAAGACTTTGCTCATAGTTGCATTGTACTCTGCATTATTTCTTCTGTTTCACTTTCTTTAGCTCAAGAGCCCAAAGAACGACGACAATGTCATGACATGAATATTAGGCTTAATACAATAGACTTTGTCTTTTCTCTCTCGTGTCTGCATTTTCTGAAACTATATAATAATACCGGAGCAAAGGAGAAAGTATAGTAGACGACGTGCAATGACACAAAATTACTATATATACTTTCTCTATAGTCTTTAGATTATGATGGTAGCAAATAACGCTATACAAACTTATATAGTACGAAATATAATACCGTAGCGTAGCTCGTAGGACTCTTGAGAAGTAAACCGCACCGTAATTTTTCCACAGCTAATTTTTCTATTGTTCATAGATTCATAATGAGAAAAGAATAGAAAGTAATTGTCCTTTTGCAAAAACCAATTACCTCACGACTCTTGCTCTCGCTCTACATTATATTTACAACTTTGGCTCTTTATTTTCTATCTTCCTCATTCTCACAATCTTTGAACTCAACATGTCTTTTACGCACGAGTACTTTCTTATTCTATTTATTCTATCACTTGAGCCAGGCATAACATTCAACTTTGTACCGCAGTCAGAATTTTATTTTCGGATGTCGCATTTTTTTCTTTCTCGTCTTCTGTGTGCATTGCAGTGTGTACACACAAATTGTATCTTAGATGCTATCCTTCACACACAATTACGTCTTTACAACATTACGCAACAGACACTAGGACATGACACTTTCTCTCACACTCAAATAATGTCGTTCTCTTCTTCCCTTTACTTTTCTCAGCATAATTTTATTTTATTATGTAGCTCTTTCTCTCGCTCTTCTTAAAGTCTTCTTCTTTGCCAACTTACTTCATTGTATGTCACTTGCAGTTAAGTTATTCTTATCTAGTTTTACCCAGACTTGTCATCTCGAATAATAGTCAAAACAACTAGTTGTGTAACTTTTCTCGTTTTTCGTACCACCAACGAATGTTGTGTTGCGTTAGTAAATGTTGTTAGTCATAGTGTTACGCATAAGTACATTGACGTCACTTTTGGTTAGTAGTAATTTAAGCACAGTAAGCGAATATAAATAGTAAGATATGTTCTGCAATATAACGTGTAGCACATAAAAACTGAGTACTATTATATTTTCTGCTATCCAATTCTCTATGTAGAATATGAAGTTTCATCGAATATGTATATATACCAATAATAAACTTTATATCGTATATAAACGCACATTGAAATAATAGCTTTGATGCTTCATACCTTTTCCTATATACAGCAGAGAGAAAGAGACAAACATTTCCAACTAGTAATAATAATTTCGTTTTCCATATTCATTTTAGTGTAACAATATTAATAAGTTTAGCTGTCATATGCAGTTAAATTTGATGACAAACTGTTCATGTTTCTCTATAATGGTAGTTGAGAGCATAGAGCCTAGTGGAGATTATTGCTTTAGTTTAGTATCATGATATGCAATTTGATGATGATCGATAGTTGTAACATTGACACACACACATGGACAAAAAGCATTTCGCATTTATCACCAACGCATAAATTGTGATGGCTTTACGTTATGAAGGTATGAAGTACTAATCTGTCTATTCCAATTCGATTTACTATGATATGTATATATATATATGACACACGGCTTTAGTTGTATTAATAGTTTAACTATAGTGCTTCTAGCTACATTCATTCACGGTGTAATAGCCAAGAGAAAATTCATTTAGGAAAGAGCGTAGCACATGTGCAAGAAGGAAATCAAATGTAGAAAAAGGAAACACAAAGTTGGTAAATAAATAAGCGAATTTAACGATTTATATATATTATAGATTATGTTAGAGAACCAACTTGCATTTTAGAGCTTTGCGAAAGGAAATGAATGAGGAAACAGAGACTAGCGAATATCTTCATTACGTGATCATCGGCGGAAAAGTCTGTTATTTGGTCCTGCTCTGGTCGTCGACATCAATTTGATAAAATCTGCTTGTGATCAGTGGCAAGTTGCCCATATATGTAACTATTATAAGAGTTTTCGTCGTCGACCTGAATCAAGAGGTAATTTACAGAGTCGTTTTCGATACTTAATGTTCTGTGTAGTTATACATATGCTCGAGGTTGGTATCGTTTACTATACAACACTGCTTTAGAAGAAGTATATTGAAGAAGATAGAGTTTGGATGATCTCTACTATATATAGCTTAAGTATAATTGTCGGAAGTTTTAGCTGGAAAAGGATATTGTGAAAATGTTGTAGCACTCTATAGTATGTGTACTCCCTCTCGCATTATTTTACGAGTTTGTCCTTTGCTATCAAATACAGATAGAGAGAGAGAGAATGTAGAGCGAACACTGTTGAAGTGCTCAAAAATTTATAGTTTGTTCTTGGAGACAAGTAGACACTTTATTATCATTACGAGCAGAAGAGTTGGTTGCTTCACTTTGCTCCTAGTTTAGAAGATTTTCATCTTTAATCTATATTCCATACATTGCCCTAAATATTTTTGGCTCTCAACTTTTTGGACTTTTGCAAATTCTCTTTCGTTCACAAATAGCCCTTTAGCTAACTAAAACGTCAAACTTTGAAACTTGAATACTTATTCAAAAATAAATATATGATAGAGAGAATCACACACAAAAAGTTGGTTAAGTCAAATTATGCTAAGAAGAAAGTAGATCAAAGTAAAAGTGTGTAGTTATATATATATATAGGAGCACTTCATCTTAAATTGAAATGGAAGTTGTGTAACCAAACATTACAGCAAGTTTCATATAATTTCATGTCTCTAACTATATACTTATATTATGCATATACTGTGTGCTGTTGATCAATGTTTCAAAAGATATTCCGACATATTTGACACACTCATTATGAGAAAAGCGACATTGTCACAGCCGTCTATTTCTATAATGTAACTCTCTCCGTCTCTCAAGACAAAATGTGAGCCCAATAAACTTTTATCTCTTCTCTTCTTCTTCTGTGTCGTTTCACATTATGCAAGCCCACATCACATTTTCTGTCTCTAATACATATGCTTCTTCTTCTTCTTCTGTTCACTTATTTGAACTCAACTTACAACTTAATTGCACTTTCACTCCATATAACTTATACATTTACTACTACTATACTATATGGCATATTACTCTTATATATTCATATATATTATCTAAAACCTATTTTAATTATTTCTTCCAACTTTTCTCTCTCTCTCTTTTCTTCTTCCCTTCTTTTCTGATCTTCTTCCTTGTTTCTTCTCTTCTTCCTCCAAGGCTCAAAACTAAAATCTTCTTTTTGGACTTTTTGTATATGAAACTCAAAACTCATGAAAAAGTAGAGTAGGAGGCTTTCTACTTTAGACTCTAAAAGTCGTACCACATTCACAAGGTAGGATTAAGGAAGACGCAGTGCCAGGATTAGTTTGAGTTTGAAGAACATTTACACGATAGGACATCAAGCATATGTTCTTATATATGTATAAGAATCTTCTTGTGACTTTCTCTTTTAGCTTTCTGCAGACCATAGCTACAAAGAGAGATCTAG
This sequence comes from Oncopodura yosiiana, assembly GCA_009869805.1. Classification (NCBI taxonomy): domain Eukaryota; kingdom Metazoa; phylum Arthropoda; class Collembola; order Entomobryomorpha; family Oncopoduridae; genus Oncopodura; species Oncopodura yosiiana. Next base: position 7,722 of record VCNE01003746.1, on the reverse strand, counting down.
CACACAATTACTACTACATATATATATATACGATATGGTCTCTCAACGTTGTGTTGGTTGCTCTGATCATTATTTAGGCAGTGATGCAGTCGTAATGCTGCAGAGAGAACAGAAAATGCGAATAATGGGTACAACGATGAGTTATAAGACTATCTCTCACTTTTTGGATAAACTACACTCTCTCATACTATCAATAACACTGCAATGTAATTCTAATGATGCTCAACCAATTATACTCATTTGCTACGTATACTAATGAATATATCTTATATGTATATAGTAGAGCATTCAATCTTTAGACATGCAACTGGTACTTAAGCTTTATATTCTTTATAATCCAAGTTTGCCCTTGAAGTTCTCTCTCTCTCTCTTACTCTACAATCTGCAAAATTTACAAATTCATAAGTCTCTCTTCTTGACTACTTCACTTTCTCAATGTATTTCCCAAAGGAATTAGTATGAAAAGCAGGTACGTATTTTCTTTTTCAGACTTTGTAACTTTCTACCTATATAGTGTTAGAGAGATATAGTTGCTAAAATATATATAGCAGTGCATTGTTTAGCTATTCTATCTTGACTATTGACCAAAAGTTTTGCTAGTGAAAGTAAAAACTTTTTTCATTCATTCTATTGCTGCTACTATAACCATCAGCATGCAGTGAAAAGAGAAAATTTGAATAGAAAGCAGTATATAATAGCTTCAGCTCTCTTCTCTAGTTTGGGTAAAAGTAGAAGAAAAGAGAAGAAAAACTTTGAATAGTCAATGGAGGTTTGTCGATAGATACATAAGAGAGATAGTAAAGAGAGAGAGAGAGAGAGTCTTTCTATGCAAAATAGAAGAAGGAACACTCAATACATCCTGTATGCATGTGAAGAGCTGTCTGTCATTCAATCTTCTAACCAATGATATAGATAAAATCTAACCAACTTCTTCTTTTTTGACTTGTTACTTCTTCTTCTACTACCAATAAGTGTGTCTGTGCGTCGTTTTATGTAGAAGAGAAGAAGGAAAACTTTCTTTTTTACTTTCACTTGCTCGAGACGACTGTCAGTGAAAGCTCAATGTCAAAATATATCTGGTTTGCTCAAAACGATATAACAAGACGACATACATTTATATAGTCGAAGGGTGCCAGGCAAATAAGATAGAAAAGTTTGTAGAATTCTACTCAAATTGTCCTATGTAGCTTTATATAAGATAGCTATATAGCAAAATGTCGCACTTAAGTTAAATTGAATTCAAAAAGGAAAGAAAAATTCAATAGGAACTACATATGTACAGTAGTGCTTTTTATAGTAAAACTTTACTGGCTCTCGTCTTCTCACTATCTCAAGAGGAACGAACACACGTCTCATTCAATTTGAGTCGTCAAGAGAAATAGAGAGACGAAACAAGTTCTTTTTCTTTAGATTAGGTAAGAGTAAATTTGTAGATTGAATAGGATGAAGAAGGAAGGAAGGAAATATGCAAAAAGTTGTTGACCTCAAAGTAACTGCTGTAGTATATATCGAATTGGTTATTTTGTATATAAATCATATAGTCTATTACTTGAGGTTAGCTTGAATTGTAAAAGTGAAAGCAGTCAATTATGGACCAGACTTATTTTTTTTGTGTACGTGATTTTCGTTCAAAAGGACAAACATCATCCTACGTTACACAATTTAGTTACACCCACATATGTATAAGATAGCCTTGAGTAACTACACTAACAAGAATTTATTAGAGAGGAAAAAAATTTCAAGGATACGATTAGCACATGCTTCAATATAATGTTTACATGAACACATAAGAACTAATAATATTTGTTATACACTTGCATGATGGCATATACATATATCGAAATAATACGCTCATTATTTTCATGGAGTTGTGCTCTTGATCATCAAAAAAGCATTTTGCATAGTATATGTTGTGCATGCGAGGGCCATTGAAATTGGTTGAAGTCTAGGAAAATATTTTTTGCTTCACTAACTCTGAACTCACATCATAGCAGTATAGTGAAAGTGAAATGTAAGTTTTCCATTTGGTTTGAGTTAAACCACATAACATACTCTGAAGCTTTTGAAACTTTTTGCAGTTACTAGAATTTCATTTCGTTTGATTGCACAGGTTGACAAACATTTACATTTTCCTAGAATTATTTTCGTCTTGTAAATGAAACTCGTTCTGAGTGACTGAAATGAGTATTTGAATAGCGTTACTTTGCTAAATAGAAAATGTAATCTAATGAAATTGTAGACACGTCTGCTACAGAAAAAAAGCTACAAAACTCACTCTCTTTGAAATGTGTAGTGAAAAGATAATGTAGCAATCTCTTGAGAATTAGACAGAAAACGTGATCATGATTATGATGAATGAACACTCAGCATTTTTTCTTTGTAGAAATAGTACTTAAGCATCAACATAATAATGGCTGAGAGTCTAATGTTTTTGCAAAAAAAGCTTTAATATATCAAAAAAATCTCATTTGTGGTCTGAGTATCTATACGCAACATACATTTATATTTAATTGTAATACCTAACTAAAAGCTACAAATCATAAGGAAAGAACATGTTAAAAGCTTTTGCCTACAGAAATCATATGAAAAGTGCTAATGGTAAAATATATCTTCTCTTTTTAAGTAGAGCAAACACACACATTATAAATATTAGCACTGGTAGCCACTCTACTAATCATCATCACCATATATATAATTTTACTTTGAATTGTTATTAATGGAACTTTGCTCAAAATGAGTGGAAAGAAAAGCCAACAACACCAAACAACTTAGCACTAGTAGCCACTCTACTAATCATCATCACCATATATATAATTTTACTTTGAATTGTTATTAATGGAACTTTGCTCAAAATGAGTGGAAAGAAAAGCCAACAACACCAAACAACAATAATAGCAATGCCCTTGTCAAAGCTCAACTATTTGGTTCTTTTGACATAACTAGTGAAATATGGCAACACATAAAAGTCTTCTTTTCAACAACTTTTTTATATACTCTTTCTCTCTCTTTAAGTACTTAAGGCTCAAAACTACTACACAATACTATATTATACATACTGTTGTAGAGGTAATAATTCTGCAACTATTTCAAGAGTATAGTACACTACTACATAAAACTCTTGTACACATACTTGAAACACTGTGCTGCAATGTACATAAATACAATAAGAAAAGGAAGCCAAAAGCTATACATACAACAGAACAGAAAAAATGAAAAGGATAAATGGGTCTTTGTGCTGAAAAGGAAAGCAAAAAAACTTGAGGAAAAGAAAAGAGAAAGTCGTCACACAAAAGTTCAAAAGAAAAAATTCAACAACATAAAAAACATGGAACAACCTTTCACACCTTTTAGCTTTTTAAGAGCTCACTCACTATAGAGAAAACTAAGGGCATCTCATATACTCGTATGTTATGCAATGACGTTTACAACAAACATTTTGTGTTGTGCGGAGAAAGCATATTGCTAAAAAGAGAAAATTGACTTGAGGAGAAATTCTAAAAAGTCATGGAAGAGAAGAGATTCTATATTCGACATGTCATTTGTTTTAGAAAAGTATACAACAAGATCACATTGAAATTCAAAGGCAAGGTATAGTTTTTTTCGTCCCTAAGCTTTGTGCATTGGTATCACTGTCAAGAAGACTATGAGATAAACGGATGAAATTGATGTGTCTGTCGTTAGTCTTTCTGATACAAGCAATGTCAAATAAAAAGCCAGGGTCATAGGGGAGAAAGTTTTGTTGTTTCTCTATCTACAAAGTTCTCCATATAGGGAATTTCTAAGTCTAAAATTCTAAAACCGCATTCGTACCATTTTAGCCATATGCGTTATATACCATTACCATTAGCACTATTGTACCATTGTAGAAAGTCTAAGATATATATATATATTCCATATAAGACAAAAAGGGATTGAACTTTTCTATATATAGTAAAGATTCTCACAATTTCTTCAAATGTGACTATTACTACAGTCGTTCTTGCAAAGAGTAACAGCAGGGTTTAAATTGCATGAGAAAACCATCAAACATGAGAAAAGGATTCTTTAGAATTCCTTTGCTAGACGCACTATTATATATAATCGTAGATCGGATTGTAGAATCTACAATTCACTGTGTGTAGTAGTAGCGTAAGAAAAAGTATAAAATCACATCAGTTTTGTGCGTTTGTATAGTTACCCTCTTTTATGAAGTCAATAGTCGTGATCAACTATTTTTCTTCCCATTGGATTTTTTTTGTCCAGGGACAAGTTGTGTACTATATGGTACGCGTGTGAGTGAAAATCAGTCAGTTGAGAAAAGCTTAGAGTATGAACAGCTCAGATCAGAGAGAAAAAGATCCTCTCTCTAACTCTTTTGCACAGAGAGAGAAAATATATTTGTATGTACAAGCTAGGGTGAAAGGTCTTGCAAGATTTCATGTCCATAGCAGATGTGAGTTGAATACATTACCCAAATGTATATACGTTACGTATATAAAACCATGTGTGTAGTAGTAGTACATCACAGGAGAAAGAAAATCTTTTGCCTTGTTACAAAAAAAACTCAACTAAACATTGAAGTGGATTGGACTTTGTAAAAAGCAAAAGATCGAAACTCTCACACACTGCTGTTGTTACAAGCCTCTCGTGTCTTTAGAGAAAAAGGATTTACACTTTTCCACTAGTGTGAGTTGTAACCAAAACTAAACCAAAGTCTACACTGGACATTACTATATAGCTCGATATACCATCCATGATGATGTTGGATAGAAACAATAGACTAAGTCCTTCGAGGTATCTTGGGACACAAGATTTACCAATAGCTTCATATATATCTATAGAACTGAACTAAAGCTGTAAATAAAGCAAGTTTAAAGAGAAGCCACAAGACAATTCTCTACAGACTTATATCTGGATGCATATAAAAAGTATTGAGTTTAGTATAAGATTGTCCATTAATATATGTTCAATTTACTTCTCTCTATCTTTGCACCACTGCAGGCAAAATACTAGTCTACATTTTGAGAGAAACTTTTTAGGCCATATAGAGAGTTGGTTATGTTTGCAGTTTTGCCTGCTTACTTTCTGTATTGCACCATTTCACTTGCAGAAACTGTTTTCTTCTTCATCATCTCTTTTGAAAAATAAACTTTGAGTGAGTGTGCAAAAAGTGAAATCAGCTGAAGGCATGTTGAGATCAAACTTTTTGATGTTTCTTGTTACTTTTTTGTAAGTAAAATATATCTTTTCCTAGTCAAAAATCTTACCTGAGGCTATATGTCATCATAAGAAGACATGTTTGTGACGACGATTTCAAAGTGTCAAAAAATAAGCTTTTATTTATGTAGTATTGACCTAAATTCATGTAAGATGATATTTTGTCAGTGAAAAACAGATTTAGTGTCAATCTCAACTTCTTGAGATTGGATCCCGTTTAAGATGCTTTTGGTGCAATAAGAGCAAACTGCAATTCATAATAGGTTTGAAGATAATCAATAGTCAGATTTGATGAACTCTGAATTAAAAAATTAAATATTTGTTATTGATGCCATTAGACATTTTTCTGTGTATGAAAGAGCAAACTACATATATATAAAATATACATAAATACCAAGCCTTATGAATGGAACTATGTAGAAATTCAATGAACACCATGAAAAACAAACATAAAATGTTGCTACTACAAAAAACAAATCAAACTTTTACTACCTCCACTATAATCCTCACACGCACACAAAAGCTTCTGTTTTATACTTTTATACACACGTGGCTCACTTCTCCACTGACAAATGTCAAGCTAGTCTAACAAACTAAAATTGATTCACCTACTATCATAAATTAACTTTTAATGTACTCACATATGGAAACATATATGAGAAGAAGACACAGAGAGACTTTTCTATACTTTCATATTCTATATGTTTTTGTACATTAACCTACAATGCTTTTTGCTTCACGCCTTGACTCCCTGTGTGGTGGTTGGTTTCTATTACAAAAGAAATATAATATTTTAGTCCTAAGAGACTATAACACACACATACACTATCTTCTTCATAACCAAAAGAAATCGTTTTTTTCTCTCTCTCTTCTTCGTACGTTTGATGTGACAGATTTGCGACAGAGCTAACATAGTCTCAGTTTTGTTCTACCTTCACTGTTATCTCTCTTGCCTGTCCATAAAAAGATGTATTATCCTCTGTCGTTCTTTTCTTCCAGAGTGAATGATGTTTCTAGGTTATAGGTTAGAGTTGGATTTCACTATAATACTACTACTTTTACTTTTTACTTTGGCTCACAGTGTTTTTAGTTTAGTGAGAAGAAAAAGTAAAAAGAGAGTAATAGTCAACAGTATAGTAACAGTAGTAGAAAGAGAGAAAGCAAGACATGAGTCAATAGAGAAAATGTATTGATTTCCTTTCTGCACTAAGGCTACGATTTTACTTTTTTTCTTTTGCTCCAACACATAAAGTAAAAGTTGTCTTTGAATGTTGTATGTCTTATGTGTTGTTCCAATGTCTGTTGTTGTTAGAAGTTTATATATATACATATAGTTCTTCTTTCAGTTGTTTGAAGTTTTTGCCAATATTGCTTCGACTTTATAGTATAGTCTACATAACACCGATACTATTTTTTTACTTTGTTTAGTATCTTTTGTGCTAGATTTTTTACTCAACACAACAAATGCACTTGAATGTTATCCTGTAGCGAGCAAAAAAAATTGCAATATATATTGTAAAGTTGCAGCACAATGGCATAGTAGTACAACTTTGTGATATATACTTTTTACTTTAAGTATCGGAAAGTTTATAGTTTGCAAAAAAAAAGAATTGAGGACAGATTTGTGGTTTCTGTCGCAGCAAATTACATAGAGGATCTAGGACAAAACAGCAATGTTTTTTCTCACAATTATTTCTTATGTAAATAAAATGGGATATATTTACCCTTTTCTAGCTGCAATTTATATTCTTTGAAAGTTTCCCTGAAGCGAGATAGTTACAGCCAATTATATTATTCATCTGGAACCCTTTTGAAGAAGGGTTGTTAAATAAAGTTTATCTCAGCTAATTTTCTATGGTGAAAGTCGAAGTGAAAGTATACATAACAAGCTTCAAGATTTGAATCAAATGGGGAGCAAATGTAAAATGCTATGCACATATCTCATCTCATTTTAAGGAATAAAGAAAGAACTGACAGAAGTATGTGAGTAAGTACTAGTTATAGAAGAAGAGAAATATTAAGAGCAAAGTTCATGTGTGATGTGATATGCACAGGGGATGTAACTTTATTTCCTTCTTTCATATGTTATATATTCTTTTACTTACTTCTACGTCAGAGAGTTTAGTTTAACTAAGAAAGTATAGTGGAAGAAGAAGAGGAAAATGTCCCTTGAGAAAAGTATTATAATTAAGAGCGCTTGGAAGAAAGCACAAGTTGAGAATTTGGAGTTTTAACTCACAACTTATTTCCGCCTCAAGCCTTTTTTTTATCAAGAATAGCTGTATGTGTGTAATTTAGTTTTCTATTTTAGTGTGGCTCAACGTGAGGGATGTTTTTCTAATTTCAGAATAAATATTTATATTTATTTTAATTATAATTTTAAGAAAAGTCTCAACGCCATTCAATGCAATTTTTTGGATACCGGACCTCTTCAATTTTATATATAGGTACTCTAACTAAGATGTTTGATAACTATTAATAATAACTTGTTTTGTAGAAGATATTTTTGTTGCAGAATAGTGAAAA
>VCNE01003745.1:0-10769 GCA_009869805.1 Oncopodura yosiiana | reverse complement strand
ATCTGCTGGTTTTCAAATATCAAATATTTTCTCAAATACTTCACAAGGTGCTTCACTTTTAATGAATTGTTTAGATTCTCCAGCATTGATTTGGGTTGCATCTTATAATTGTCTAACTAATAATGAAGAAGTACCAATAGTAAAACAAATGGCAACTAGAACATTATGCAACTTGTTAACAGTATGGAATGAAATATGTACAAATAATATGTTAACTCGTTCTCTTCTTTTACCAAAATGGCATGTGATTGATGATCTTACAAAAATTGTATCACAAGTTTGTTGGCATTCTAAATTATCAATTTTATTTCAAGAAAAAAGAAAACTTACATCATCTGAAGTTGGAGGAGGAATAACTGAATGGAATTTAGAAGAAAATAAATCAACTACACCAGTGAATATGATAACGCCAAATGTTCTTTCTGCTATATGTAAATTTAATAAGATGTTCAATTCCATCTACTAATACTTCATCATCATCATTGGAGCCATTCAGTAGTTCAAAATGGTTTACTGAAGAAATATATGGTTCTGGATTATGTCCTGTATTATTTGGAATGATGTCAAGTTTTAATATATGGTCTAAAGAATTAAATGATTCATTATGGTGGATGAATTGTTGTATAGCAGTTTCTAATATAGTTGAAACTTTAATATCTCTAACAAAACTGGATAAAAGTATCTCTACCATCTTAATTGGAGATAAAAGAAATTTAACATATTTGATTCAATTATTAGCATTAGAACCACCTAAAGGAAAATATTATGAAAAATCAAAAGAAACTTTATCAACTTTATGGATTAATGTATTTACTCTTTTATCTATTCTTTGTTCTGATGCTGGAAAATATTCTGAAGATTTAGAAAAAAATATATGGATTCAAAGAAATTTAGTTTGTTCTAAATTAGTAGATTGGTTAAAATATGGTACATTAGCAAGATGTCGTAAAATATCTTTAAAATTTGTATGCTGTCTTTTAAGTATGATGTCGTCTCGTTTGGGACGATCTACTACTTTTTCTATTTTATGCAAATTTTGGCCAGAGAAAAATGTATCATATGGAACAGTGATATGTGAAAATCTTATTGAAGTATTTGAAGTAAACAGTTGGAACTGAGGATAGATTAACTATTTTACATTCATTTGCTGCTCTATTCTCATTATCTGAATCTGCAAAGAAATATGCAATTGAACATGATCTGATTAGTATACTCACAAAAAAGTTAAGAAATTATGGTATGCAATATTTTGACACAATTGAATCTCATGGTGTTAAGAAGGTAATTTAATTAATGTTTAATTTAAAATAAATGATTTGTCTAATTAAGTTTGACCTTTTTTGATAATATAGAATATGATAATGTGGCATGATGAAACAGTTTGGATAGTAGCAGTGCTCTCTTCACTTTTATATGGATCTCAAGATGGAAAACAAGCTGCTCTATGCTGTTGCATGGTCGATATAATTCATAAAATCTTTAAGTGGTGGACATTTACTGATAAAGCTGAGAGAACATTACTTCATGGATATTTGGAAATGTTTATCAATTACACTGAAGAATTCCCTTCAGGATCACAATCACTTATTGTAACAACCAATTTAATTGGAGTTGGCCCAAGAAAAGCACCAACGCCTCAGTCTTTGTTTATAGAAATTCTAGCTATTCTGATGAATGAATTGGAGATGATTGAAAAAGATCCAAATGTTAAAACTGTAGAACTGATATTAGCTTTAACAAAAAATACTACATTTGTTGCAGAATGTCGTAACATAATTGGAAAGAGTGGTTTATTATCTTTTATAAGAAAATTACATGTTCAATGAAACTAAAAGATGGGGGAAAAAACAACAAAGTATAAGATCATCATATCTTAATTTCTTAATTCATCTAACTGTTTATTCGGATATGCAACTTTCATTTGCAAAGGTAGTTTTAAAAAAACAAAGAGTAAATATTTTTCTTGTAACAATGTTTTCTTTTTTATTATAACTTGTAGATACCAGAAGCAGTAGAAATTTTAATTCTTCTCATGGAATTGGAATCTGGTCCTGTATCAAGAATGGCATTACAAATTCTTAGAAATCTTTGTTTTCATTCAGGAAATAAGGCTCGGTTTCTTTATGATGGTATGAAATTAGAAATCAAAGATTTATTAAAACATTTAAAACTAACAAAGATTTTTTTCTTTTTTTGGATAGATTCACTTCTTTTGTCTTTATCAACCAAACTTCGTAGCAGTGAAGACAAACAGGAATTGGAGTGCGCTGTTGTTGGTTTGTGGGCTTTGATTGCAAATTCAGAGAAAGGAAAACTTATAGCTAAGAAATTAGCATGTCATACTAGTGTACAAAAAGCTACAACAAAACTTCGAAAAATTGAACAATCTTCAAATGATTTGTCTAAACAAGACATGTCTTCCTTATTCAATATTTTAGATACAGTGTCAAACTTATTATCTTAGTACAAAACAGTATAATATTACATAATGCATGAACAACTTCTTACACAAAACTATGTAAAAAATATAGTGCAATTAAGTAATTTATAATTTTATATACCAAATGAAGATTATCGTTAGAGATTAAGTAAATGTGTCATATTATATGATTTATTATATTCCAAAAAAATCAGTGATAAAAAAGCATGTACATATACGACAAAAAATGTAATTATAAAACTGTGAATATTCATATAAATATATATTTATATATGTAATAGTTTGTTAGATAACATATATTTAAAATCTTATATGTCCTAAATCTAAACTATTTAACAATCCACACTGAAATCCCCATAAATATTTTACACTAGAAAAATAACTTGTAGCATCACCTTCTCTAATAGCAATAGATTTTAATTGTGACATTTCCTTTTCAATTGCACTTTTGATCTCATCAGATATTTTATCTACAGTTAATCCTTGTAATCTTGGGAAACAATTTGCTAAATAAAATATAAATTCTGAACCATATGAACCAATAGTACAATGATTCAATGATAACACAGACAAATTATGATTATTATAATTATTTGTATCGTAATAAGTAGCCTTCATTAAATGTATAGGATTATAAGAGTCAATACTTAAGCTTTTTAAATGTTTTAAATTATACTTGATTAGTAATAGAGATCCTTGAAATCTTTTTATAGTTAAATGTTGTAAATTCAATAGATACTTTACCATTTGTCCCAATTCTATTGCATTCCTTTCATTAGTTGGTAGTACTAATTCTAATTTTTTTAATGTTGAAGATAAAGATTGACATAATAATTGAAATGATGTTACTGTAACACTATCATCCAATTCTAAAATAAGTTCTTCCAATAATGGTAATTTTCTCTTTGCAAATGTAGCCACTTGAGCATCAGTCAAAAACATATTTCTTTTTTGCTCGAACTTTCTCAAATTAGAAAATTTGCTTGGAAATGTAAGATCCAGTAGTATGTTACAAAAAAACCATGATAAAATATATTCATGCAATACAACTGGTTGAGTTCTATGACAAGTTTTAAATTCTTCTAAATTGTTAGCTGCTATAAGTAAATCTTTTAGGAATGATGTAAATCTTGTGTCATGTTGTTGATTTGTTATCAATAGTTCTGATGGTGGAGATAAGAAAGTGAGAACTTTAAGCTTCGGCAATAATTTTATAAATCCATTTTCATCGTTGAGACTAATTTCTTCAGTTTGATTCCATTGTAATGCCAGCTCTTTTAAGTTTGGCAAATATGACATCAAATCATAAAATATGCGAGATGTTTCATGTGGCCAATATAAATTAAATGGAAGAAATAGATATTTGATTGATGGCCCAATTACGAGTAGAAAATGTTTTGTTGTGTAATGTGTAAGATCTATATTATAGCGGATTGAATATTTAGAACAAAATGGTTCTTTACTTTGTTTCATTAGCTTTGTTGTTTCGTATCAAATGCTTTTTACTTTTGATATTGATACTTTCCATTTTCTTTCTCATTACATATACAATTTCAGAATTCCATTGTGAACAAACTGTTCGATATTTTAATAACTGATTTGTCTTATTATTTGTACTCATATTACTAAATACATGACGTAATATCTAAAAAGCAGAAATAATAAAAAAGAATTAAAAAAAATGATTTCAGGGAAATAAAATAGTCCAAACAATATACATACCACAGCGTTTAAAAGAGGATTTATTGTTGTTCCTCTTTTTTCAGAATCGTCAGTTAAATAATGACATTCGTGTCATAAAATCTTCTTCTTCATCCATATCAATATTTATAAACGTCAGACGTTGCGAAATTAACACTAATTTGTTTATAGGCAATATAGTTTTCACAGTGTAGTCAATTATATATACTGCAGCAACTTTTAAAAACTTTTTAAACATTTTTTTCAGTTTTCCAACAATCATTTTGAAAGAATAAAAACTATTCATGATTATACCATTCATTATATTATACACTTTTTAATACACTGAACCTTTTTAGCAAAATGTTTACTTATTGCACTACATACTTGATAGTATATTTAATTGTGTTTTTGACCTCTTATTAATTTAAACTTTAAAGTACATTGCCTCTTCTTCTGATTTACGATAATTGTATATTACTAATGAATGAATAATAAATAATATATATGCAAATGAAGCCCAGGGGCAATGCGTTATAATGAAGACGTAGGATTAATAACACTGCCAAGTCGAAGTTAACAAAAATTAAACTATGCATTGCTAATATTTATTATTGGACTATCAAATGGACACTGTGGATATATATCACTTGACCTTTGGATTAGCCCAGTAGATTAGAAAAACATATATTTGATAAAAAAAAATATACTGACTCATACACTCTCAATAATATGTGATAGCTGTCGATATGTATGTACAATTATTTACATGATGCAACTGTATGTAATACTATATAATTCAACAGCCGAATAAAATCTTGTGTTTAATATATTTAATATCTAGATTTTACATAAATAATATTTTTCTTTTTGTTCATGTTATATTTAAATTTTTCAAGAGCCAAAATAGTCAAAGCTACACTTTCAGATAGAACTAGCATAGCAAACGCTGTAAAAACATCATGTAAACCAAGAGAATAAACATATCCTTTGTGTTGCAATCGTGGCCATTGTTGGTGATCGAATTGAAAACATTTTCATTTTAAATTCATGTCCAAGACGAGCATCTAAGCCAGTTTGACGAATTAGTGTCAACCTATAAAAATTTGTAAATGCAACATTTTTGTATTAATTGAAAATATCTATCAATGCACCTTACCTATGATTAAACAGCTTACGAAATGGAAAATTGTCTCGTATTATCATACCACCTTTTACAAAAGCTCCACCAATTAATACTGCTGAAATTTTATCATTTAGCATAATGTCAGAGTAATTGTAACGATTTGCAACTTGAGAAAATAAATCTGCAACGCTCACAATGACACATTTCTCATAATTTAAAACTTTTGGTAAAGCTTTATTTACAGGTAATGTTTCAATATGTCTTCCATCATCAGTTTTTCCAGGTCTTGCAAATGAAAATTCACTATGTAATAATGGATCCTTGTAAATTGTATATCTTTTGTTTACAATATCTCTCCATGATTTTATTGGAACTGAATTGACAGACAAGAAAGAAGTTATAGATGCATTGTATGCAGTTGAGAATACAACATAGAGAATTAATCCACTGAGAAATACAATTTTCATTGGAATTGAATTTGGAGTTGTATGCCATCCTATTACAGAAAATTAGATTTACAATTTGTTAAAATTAACATTTTGGTCTTTTTTTTAGTAAATTCAACCTTGTCCACAAGCAGCAGAAGTTACCCACATAACTGATTGTTTTGAAATTTGGAAATCATCTCGGAGTTCTCTGTTTACTTTAGCAGCAACAAATAATTTACGTTTACTTGCTCTATTAAAAAATTCAACGAGTCGAACGCTAACACTAATTACACTCCATGCTGCAATCAATGCTCCCCATAATTCAATTCGTAGTGGTTGAAGAAAAACATTTCTAAAATCTTGTGGTAATGGTTGTCTAAAATATGCTCTAATCTTGGCATTGTAATAAGGATGGAGATATCGAAGCTCATGTGCTCTATAACTAATAAATTCACTGTATGCAATTATTACATCAGCATCATTTTGTTCTAACTGCTGACCCATGCCTTGTAATGTTTTATTGTCATTTCCTTTTGTTATCCAACCCGTTCCTTTTACTGCTTGTACACTAGTACAAAAGTAAACGTATAAATAAGTTGAAGATTATCATTAGTAATCTGCATTCAAATAGCTTACGTAAAATTAAGAGCCTGGGCTAAAATTCCAAAGTTACTCAACAGCCAATCCATCTTTAAATTTTAATTTTCCATCGTTTCTCCACTCAAAGGAAGCAATTAGATTTAAATCTGGGTCATCTTGTGTAACTCCTCGAATATCAATACCATTTAAATCACTTCTTCTAGCTACAGTGTTCAACATGTCATATTCCAGGTTATTTATATTTATGAAATTACATTTTGGTTGACTTCCAATGCAATAAAATTCTAAAAGACTCTTTCTGGTTGACAAAAGTAGGTAAACTTTGCTTTCTATGTCAAATGTAGATGATGACAAATTGCAAAGTGAAGTACTTTCCCAGAGATTTGAAATTTTATTTTGATCTGTAAAGTCATGACTTGCCATCATTAGGAAAATTGGTCTTGAGGTTTCGTTATCAGTTGTTGATTGTTGATCGATCTGTACGCAAGTTGTCAGTACATATGTATGTGTAAGGTACTCGATTAGTAGATTGTAAAATTATACTTACCAATGACAATGCTGACATAAAAATATCTTCAGAAGAGACAGAATTAATAATTACCAAAGGAGTTTTCAACGATGTCTCATTATTATCCATAAAGTTGTAAGCAATCATATTTCCACTTGTATAATTAGCTTCTTCCAGCGCTGGAAATGCTAGATTTGACATTGTTATAAATTCCATTGCTTTTACATGATTTTGACAAAGTAAAAACAAAAGTGTACGAATATTTAAGAGAATCGGCATATTTTTAATGCAACAACGTAACAGTGAACTTGATACTAAGCTTGCACATTTTCACTTTCTTCCATTTTATGTTATTTTATTTTTTTAGGTCAATGTAATGAGAACAACTCAGTTCAAATAAGTTTACATATGTCAATCATCAATAATAATTATATGATTCTTTTTATTATTTAATTGACAAGAAAAATATAGCATTGCACATTAATGGAGTGAAAGTAAACTTTCTCCCCTTTCATTACTACATAAGCATATATGCAATTTAAAACTTGTGTGTTATTATTATTTATTATTACTATATGTTATATATAGTTGACATCAATGTCTCGACACCTAAAATAAAGATACTAAGAACATATCCACCAAGAATAAGAATTAGAAATGGTGTCAACACATCATTTAATCCAAGGCGATTTTTTTCTTTTCTCTTCCTATCATTTTTATTATTATCGTTGTCACATTTAGGGCATGCTACACTTTGATACATTAATCTGTCTCTTCTACCTACTCCGACTTGTCCAATTCCAAGAAATCTAAAATATATTTACATAAAGGCTTTCATTATAATTGCAATTGACATCATATAGTTATTATTATTTTGTCCCTTTACTTACACATAACTCATATGCTCTCTAAATGGAGAAAATTTTGAAATGTACATTCCTCCTTTCATATAATATTCCACAGATACATAAGACAAGTCACAGAGAAGACGATCAGAATAATTCATGTGTCTTGCAACTTGATAAAATTGTTCATGAACAGATAATAATGCAACACGTCTTTTCATTTGAAAATGGTTAATAGCTTCATCTGCTTTTAATATGGTTGAATTTGAGTAATATTTATCTAATCCTTTTTCCGCAGCAAATCTCTAAATGACGCAACATTGTTTACAAAAACCGAAAAAATTGAATGAATTTAAAAATCCTATTATTACCTCAGCTAACGGATGTGATGATTGTACAGTGTCGTCACCATAAATTATATAGCCATTACTAATTAATTGCTCATAGCTCTTAATACCATCATCTGTAACAGACAACGTTGAGACAATTACAGCAGAGTAAGAGAGATATGTCAATGATGATGTAAATAGTCCAGTGAAGAAGATTATTCTTGTCGAATTAGAAACTGGACATTGATACCATCCTACAAAGATATTATTATTATCAAATCAATTTCAAAAGTGACATTTTATCTTATACCCTGTTGACAAAGAGATCCTATTGCCCATAAGAATCCTAGTTCTCCATCGTTATCATCATCAGCATATATAATTAAATCTTCATTATTAGAGCCTTTATTATTTGGAAATTTGTATGTGTCCTCCAAGTTAGATTTTATATATCGACAAATTGTCGTTGCTGCAATAATAGAAAGCCATGCAGCTAAAACAGTTAGCCATAATCCAGGTGTAAAAGGTTGCCAATAAATATTACGAAATGCTGTACTTCCTGGTGAATAAAAGTATGCTTTCAATTTTGCACTGAAAAATGGATGCAAAGATGTTAATTTCTTGACTCGATAGTCCAGCATCTCTACATTTGTAGCAACAATATCAGCTTCTCCACTCAAAATTTGTGATCCCATTCCATTCAATGTATCATTTGGTCCATCACTTATCCAACCATTTCCTTGTACTGCACTTATTCTATTACAACAATCAAAATTATAGACTATACATATAATAATATCTAAATTTTATCCTATACATGACTTACGTAAAGTTAAGTGAGAGAGACAACTGATTAAGCTTTGTAAAAGCATAGCCATGTTTAAATTTCAATATTCCATTGTCAGTTTCAAATGTATTTAAATGAGGTAGCAATGGATCACCCTATAAAAGCAATTTACAACATTATATTATTAAAATTAATCGTAAGACTCATTTTTTCTCACTTGAGCTACAGCTTTTAATGTTATTCCATGAAAATGTCTTCGTACCAATGAATTTGTAACTTCCTGAATTGTAAGTTGATTTCGAACAGAGACTTTGAATAAATCAATTATAATTACATCCTTGATTGCATACAACTCATAAATTGCAAATTGAGGAGTTGCACCATCATGCTTTAGTAAGCATAGAACATAAACATGACTGTTAATTGCAAGTGGCAATAGTAGAGAACGATCAATTTTATGTAAATTTATAGAACATTCTGTTGCATTTTCAACAACATTAGGCCAAGTTAGAAACCATAAAGCTTCCCATTTCAGATTAGCTATATTATGAGTAATATTTATCTAAAAAAGTAACAGAAAAGGAGGACAATGAAGAAGACGTATATGGTTAGTTGAAATAAATTTAATTTAGTCTATGTAGTCTTACAATTTTCAAAACCTGTTCAAAAACTGTATATTCTTCAGTTGGAACAAAAAAGAATAATCTTCTCACAGTAGTCAAAACCAATTCTGGAATACGGTAAAGTAGAGTAGCATTACTAACTAATGATACTGTAGCAAGTGTTGTATATAAATCAGAAATATTGTGGCCTTCAGCTACTAGTAAAAATGAAAAATTAAGATAAAGATTAAATTATACAATATTGATTATTTTATAAGTATATACCAAAATTGGAATTATGGTAGAGAAACAGTCCAATATTTCTTCCAAATTCATCATGTTGATCAAGTTGAAATACATCCCAAGGTGAAATATTTCTAATTTTTAGTGAATTTACAGACAGGGAAAGTGATAGAGAAAGTATAAAAGTAAAGTAGATCAACATTTCAATCAGTAGCACAGGTGTGAATGAGTTGTGAAAGAATGGTGCAATTTTCTTTTTATTTAAGATTCAACATACATGAGATAATATGCCTAAATTACTACGTGTCACAAATATAACAACTTAGGTATGCTATTGAGTGAAGAAGGCCTTTTCTAATTCAATGTCATGTTTCCGGTTGATACAAGTGTATGGCTAGAAATTTCTAAGAAAAATCCAATTCTTCTTACTTTAAATGTAAACAAATTATGATACAAAAACAATATAATTTAAGTTATGTAGATCTGGAGAATTTATTTCATTACAAGTGTCAACAAGCATAAGTGTATTGTATTTGAGTAAATGAGGATATATCTATGACTCTTGACAAACTATTTTGATAAAAAGTAAAGACAAGTCAGAGTTTTTATTGGACATTTCGGAAATGAAGTTTTACATGGTACTTAAATACAAATTTGATGAATTCACTGGAGTATTGATTGACATTTGCTCTACTTAATCTGTTGTAAATTAAATCCCATACCTTTAATAAATATAATAGTGTGCACACTATTTTTTCAAAATCAATTTTATTTTTAGGATGTTTTTGAATAGTATAAGCTTTATAAGGTTTCGAGATTATTGATTGTTCTTTGTTCAACATTCGTTCCTCGCATTCGCTTGCTTAAAGTATCATGTGAAAGATACGCACTAATTTTGACTTTTTATAAGCTGAATATCATAGTAGCAAAAGTCATGTGTTTTCTTTTTCGTAGAGTTGTCTAATAAAAATTAGCATTAATTAATGAAATGCTAATGAACTATTTCAGAAGCAAGTTCACGTTTCATTCATCTTATGCTCTTCATGTTGTTGTAAAGTTGTAATTTTATAAATTCTCATCAATCACCAGCAGCCATGGGAAGTGAAACAGATACTTCAGAAATTAACAATCCTCTTCATTCAAGAGAAAGTTCATTTTTCAGTTTGACATCTGGCAATTCA
>VCNE01003744.1:0-39782 GCA_009869805.1 Oncopodura yosiiana | reverse complement strand
CTTCTTCAGAATTACAATGTTTAAAACTAACTTGATGTAATTCCATTAACGTTGTCAAAATACTAACAACTGAGCGTTTCAATCTCCACAATATTAACTCTTGTCCTTTATTATGAAACATTGTGACAATATCTTTCATTCCTTGAGCTGCTGTATAATCTGCGAATTGAATAAAATGACAATCTATAACTAAAGGAAGTTTATTTTGTCCCCATGTTGCTCCAGATTTATTGATAATATAACGAGTGTAGTCCATTGAAGGAAATGTTAAACTTCTGTCCAGTTCAATTAATAAAAATTCCACAGCTAAATCTGATGTCTATAATGAACAAAATAATTTATTTATAAAAACTTTTGATTATTATAATTTTTATGTATACCTGTGCCCGACTAATTTTAAAACCAGGTCTTGAAGAATAATATAATAGAAATCCGACACTAATTACAAATCCAAATAAGATTCCAAAATCTAATCGAACAGCAAGTGCCACAGCAAACGTAGCAAAATAAGGAAGTAAATCAAGTTTTTTAGTTTTCCAAATATGAACAATAATTCTGAAATCAACTGAGAAAATCACTGCACAAATTATAACCGAAGATAATGTAGCTTTTGGAATATAGTAGAATGAATTGGTAAGAAATTGAACAGCTAATAAAACAATGATTCCAGTGGTTAATCCACAAAGTGGTGTTTGAGCATTTGCAGCATGATTAACAACAGTTCGAGAAAAAGCTCCAGTAACTGGCATACTTCCAAAAAAACTACCAAATATATTTGCTAATCCAATACCTATCATTTCTTGAGACATGTCAATAGTTTTTGAGCCGGCAAAAGCTTTAGCAGAAATTGTATGTTCCATAAGAGATAATAAGGGTAAAACTATTAGAAAACTAGCATCATTTTTTAGGATTGAACCTATTGTGAAATGATGAAGTGTTGATAAAGTGCCATTGTCAAATTCATCATCAGTTACATTTTCGTAAAATGACATTTCTGGTATAGAAAATGAAGGTAGTCCTGATTTTAAGTGACCTATATAATTTTTTTAGAGAATTTCATGAATAAAAAATTGTACGTCAATAATCTTATAATTATAGAATCTCACCAACAACATTGACCAATGGCTCACCACCGATTATAGCAAAAATCGTTGTGAAAAGAATTATAACAATAGCATTTCTAGCAGTTGATAGGAACCACACAATTTTTCTGACTATAGGGCTTTGAATTTTGAAACAGTCAAGGATGGCTTCCAGTTTCTGTGTTAAAATTAAAATGTTCCCAAAATTAATTTTGGATATCATTTTTTCTTTTTGTGTCGTACCATTAGTAGAATCAATAGAAAAATTGATGCTACTGAAACTAAAGAATCTTCCAATTTACTTTCAGTGATATGATGAATTGTTCCAAAAGTAACATCAAAAAATCCACTTGCAGGAAAGTGAAGACCAAACAGAGATTTGATTTGAGTTGTACAAATAATTAATGCGGCTGAGGTTTGACATGCACTTATAACTGGTTTACTCAAAAAGTTTGTTATGAAACCTAAAAAGTAAATTTAGATCAAATTCATACTACTAAAATTGCAATCTAAAATTATTAGTATACCAAGTTGAAATATTCCTATCAAAAGGCACACAATTCCATTTAGGAAACACAAGAGAACAGTATAAGGAACACTTCCATTAGAATAAGAAGCAGCAAGTAAACTGAGAACTGCTGTTGGACCTAAATTGTATAAATAAAATGTTATGATATTATTGTACAATTATTTTATTTTACTTTTTTAATCCTTAAAACGTACCAACTGTAACGTAGCTTGTACTACCAACAAAAATATAAATCAATGGTCCAATAAAACTTGAAAATAGTCCAACTTTAGGATCAACTTGAGCAACACTTGCTAGAGCCAAAGCTTGAGGGATTAACGTCAATGCAACTGTAAAGCCTGAAATTATATCTGAAATAAATTTGTCCGTTGAGTATTGAGGCATCCATTCTAGAATAGGAAGTTTCTTGTTTAAATTCTTTCTTTGAAAATGACTTTGAAGCCAATACTTCACATTGCCACCAAAGGCACTATTGTCGTCAAGTTTAGCAGCAACTTCTGGAAGAGAAGTTGACGTTTGAGAGAAGGAAGATGTTGAAGATGAGCGAGAGAGAGCTGCAAGGGAGTTAGAACTGTACGAATGAATTAGTGTGGTCCTCATTATTAAACTGCGAATGAATCATTGTAAATGATGTAGTTAACCTCTTATATAACCTTCTTTATGTCAAATTACTCAACATTTCAAAAAAAATACTCTATTTATTTCCCGTCTGAGTCCATAACTAAATTTACATCAACAATTTATTCATCACAGCGTCTTTTCCAAAAAAGTTGTAACCTTTCCTTATTATTGATAGTAATGTCCATCAAAATAAAAATTTAATTTTGGACAAATAAACATTGTACTTTTGTATGTTATTATATGGAAATGTACAGCAATTGTTTTCAAAAATATATTTTATGAAGCTAATAATAAACATTAAACTAAAATTAGCATAAATGAAGTTCGTCCTTCCTTTGTAAAATTTACTGAACGCCCAAAGTTCAAGGTTTACAAAATAATACATTTTCCATGTATTATCTGCGGCGATTCTGATTGATTTTCATTATAGGATATGTGATAAGAATAAATGATTCATCTTATCCTGTTACATCAATAATTTATTGTGATATCAATTCAATTATGAATGATAACGATATAAATTGAATTGATTGTCAATTGACACAAACATATTACAGCGATCAAAACTTGCTTGAAAATGACAGAATTAAAAATTCTTAATTTTTCGACTTTATTTGCTTTGCTAGTAATTTCTGTGAGCAGCCTTCCAAATGAAAATTACAAACTAACTCCTGAACGATTGGAATACATTAGAAACCAAGATATATTGTATCCATTCTTTGATCAAGGTCAGTACTGAAAAAACTCTTACATAAATACTCAAATCAATCTATTGTTTATAATAGGAGGAGAAGATAATAATGGTGACTATCAAAAGCATCTTCAAGGAGGTGTCAGTCAAATAACGAAACTCTTCAATTTTGACTTTCCATTTCTTGGAGTTCGTTACAATTATACTTGGGTAAGACTAAAGTTTAAACTCTTTCTTCACCTAACGAAACACTAATTTACTCGTACAATAGGTATCATTGCATGGCTACTTGGCATTCAGTTTTGGTCCAACGACGCAACCAACGTATCCACTAGTATTTCCAATTGCAGACTATCCAAAACAACCTGATCCTGCATTCATTGGCCCTTGGTACTCTTTATGTAAATTAGGAGAATTGAAACCAGACGATGAAGATCAAAGAAAGTCTGGAGTTTATTTTCGAGTCGAAAGTAGTTTCAAATCAAGAACAGATCAATTTGGAATAGAACTTCGAGAAAGAATTAAGGCAGACATCAGAGAAGGAATTGCTAATGCCTCAACATTTGATCCCTTGCAAGCTATCAGTTAGATTATTAATTATATTAATATGAATTTAAATTTTCATAAAAAATACTAATGATGTATTCATCGACTTCCTAGTTGTAACTTGGAAGAATCTCACTTTCTCTGGTGGCACTATTCATGCAAGAAAAACGGTTAGAAGATGATGGCATTTTAGCATTGATAAAATTAATTAAAATTTTTTTTTACATAGACTAATACATTTCAAATTGTAATTGCTACTGATCAAGTAAGGACGTATGCAATTTACAATTACAAACATATTGCATGGCTCTCGCACACTGAGGCTGGTGGCTCAAGTGAAGATGGACTTGGTGGAACTTCAGCTTTTGTAATTTTATATTATTAAAGTTTCTTCTTGAGATATATTTGTAATAAAAATAATTATCTCTCTTTACAGATTGGTTTCAATGCTGGAAATAAAACTCAAAGTTTTGAATATACTCCGTATTCACAAGGACCAAATATTAGAAAAGTTTTGATAGGTGGAAATACGAATGGATTTCCAGGACGGCATATATTTCAAATTGATGACAAAGTTATAGTAGGAAATTGCAGCTCATCTTGCTTGCAGCAACCAGATCTCAATCAAAATAATAACTCTTCATTTGTAACAGTAAATAATTTTGCCATTGTTTTCATATTGTTCACAGTTTTATTAAAATTTTTGTAAAGTAATATAAGGAAAAGACATTTTTACTCTTTCTTCAAATCTAAATATCTTCTTGTCATTAACCAAAGGAAAAGTAGCCTTTAAACTCGTTTGACGATAATGGTTCATTATTAAAATATTAGGATTAGCTACAAATCCATTTTGTGTAAATTTATGTTTTAATTTTGATATATAAGACGTCACCAAATGATGTGATATTGTTCTATTAATTGAGGTCGAACAATAAGTTTGCTTCTAACTTGTGGCCTATTAATTTTTCTAGATCTTTTCATACAATTAAATATCAACAAATGATCACTTGCATTCTTATTACATGCTAATAATGGAAAGAATGAATTTCTCACAGTTAAGTGAACAAAATCAACTTTAGAACTAAAGTAGTTCAAAACATCAATTAGTGACTCGTGATTCGCTAATTGGGGAACAAAAAATTCATCAATGTCATTAAATATTATAAAATCTTGATCCATATTACTATACAAACAATCATGGAAAGCAGCCAATCCGCCAAAATCCCACAATTCTTGCATATTTCCTACAGTACACAAACGAAACATTAAAATATCTACATTATATATGTAATGACACTATTATAATACCTGTTGGTACATTCCAAGGAAGTAATCTAATGTCCAAATTGCTAACGTTATTAACTGCTGAGAGATATTGTCGAACTGCTGGTGAGATACCCAAATCATAGAAATTAAATTTAGTCACTCCCATAACACTGTAGTATGATAAATATTCAGCCAATAGGTAAATGTCACTAAAAGGTCCAAAAAATGGTCGCACACAACTAGCAATAGATAAATGCCTACTACTAATATTATTGTTGCCATCTTCTACGTCCAATATAGGCAATTTATGAACTGGAATCAATTTAGTTGGATAGAGAAAAATTGAATTTGGATATAGAGAAACAAACAATTGCTTCTCTTCTTCATTTATTATTTTAATTTGAGTTAAATTAAAATGACAATCAATAAAAGCTGAAGTCTTGTTAATTGCTGAATTAAGATAAACAATTTTAACATCTTTAGCAATCTCTGATAACATACGTTTACTTCTTATTCCATTTTCATAAAATATTTTACAAGTAACTTTATCGTAAGAATGTATGTGAACAAGTTTTAAGTGTTTTAGATGCTCAGGATATGTGACAATACTGAGAATTCTAATAATGAATGAGTCATTTGTATTTCTTTGATCAAGAAATGCACTGTATACAAAAATATCACCAATTTCTAACCATGCTGGTTCAAATATAAAATCACTCTCTATTAATTTATGTTGAATAGTTGATGGAAAAGTGAAAAATTTATATGGGACTAGTGTTACATAATAATATTTTAATAAACTAATTGCACATAACACCACACAACTAATTAAAATTACTCCTAGCTTGTAATTCTGTTGCATTGTTGTGGGATGCTCAGTGAGCATTGCTCATGTTTTATTCTTCCAGCAGAAACTGAACTAGTTCTATTGCACTAACGGATATGCTTTTAGTTAAAGTAAATAGCTTCGCCAGAATAAATACTTATGGAACATAGCCAACAAATTTATTTTCACATATATAGTATATCATGTAGCATGTAATTTACTCAAGTGTTGAGTAAATTGAAACAACTATGCTAGCATAAATTTCTATTGGCACAAGCTAAATATATTATTTACAATATAAAACTGTATTTCTATTTCTCTATTTTTAATTAATAACTATTTTAACATTTTTCAATTTTAGTTTACGAACCATTTCAGATTCACTTACATTTGTTAAATTTACAGTTTTACAATCTTCTTCACTGCTGCTTTCTACATGTTCTCCATAAGTATTAGTTTTTGTCAACTTTACTTCTTCATCAGTCTTCATATCTTCCTCATAATCAGAAAATTCATTCAAATCATAATCATAATCAGCAAAAGATTTTCTTTTCCTTGGACGTAATTGTTGTGGAATTGAAGAATTTTCTGTAATTGGCAATGAAGTAGATGTAGATGGAACAGCTGTATTACTGTTACTACTCTGAATAATAATTGCTTGTTGTTGTTGTTGTTTTTCATTATTCTTGTTGGCAATTGTAAATTCACGAAATAGTTGATAAATTGCAGGATGATGACTCAAAGGAGCATCTTCAAAATGTGGAAGGCGATGAGAAAGTCCAGCACGAATATGTTTCAATGTTCCAAGATTAACATTTTCTTCATGTAGTTCAGTCAAATATTTGATCACATCTCCAACACTGAATATCATCTTTACCAATTGAATTACTCTCACACCATTCTAAGAATCTTTTCAAGATTTTATTATACCAGATCATTGTAGCTGATGATGCTTGTTTATTCAATGAGTTAGCAGGTCTACCAGCTTTACTCCTCTTATTGTTATTCTTGACTTTGTATTTCTTATGTTTTACTTTTTTCTTGAGTTTAATAGTTGGATTTGATACAGTAGGAGAAGAATTAAAATTAATAGCAGTGACAGTCTCATTAATTGCATTATTATTAGTCTTCTCTTCTTCTTCACTTGTAGTATTATTACAACTCTTCCGAGCATCCTCAAAAATATTTCTCATTGCAATTCCAATTTCTGAAGCTCCATTGATATGAGGTAAATAAAATGTTAATGCAGAACGACAATGTCTAATATGTGCAAAAGTTGAGCCATTTGTTTTTTGCTCCAACAAGTAGTTTGCAACATCATTTGCTGAGGCTTCATTTGGAACAATTGATTTAGTCATACACCATGAATTAAAAAATGACCACCATCGCTTATAAATTGACATTGTATTTTGTGCAGGTTTAACATTTGAACGTTGTCGATAACGTGGTCTAAAGATTGGCTTCTTCAGCTTCAAATGAGGTAGTAATTTATTATTACTAACAAAAGCTTCTGATGTTGAAGGTGCCTGAAATATTTCAGCAATTTCTGGTTGATATGCCATAGGAATTCCATTGATTTCTGGTAGATTTAATGATAAAACAGATTTAACCACTCGTAATGATGATGGTCTATATCTTCCACTATCTCTTAATTCTTGTAAATATTTAGCTACATCATTAACACTCGCATTCATTGTTACAATTGAATGATCTTCACACCACCGATTAAATGCATTCCAAAATCCATCATATACACTTTTAGTACTTGTGCTCCATGCCTTTGAAGTATTTTTACTTTTTAAAATAATTTCGTTTCTTTTCCTTCTCTTTTTCATCATTTTGTTGATATTGGCATTATTAACAGTCTTATTATGTCTCATTGAGATATTTGATGCAATTTTTACGAATGTTGATTGAGGATCATTAGTAGTACTAGAATTTAAATTATCATTATCTTCATTATTAGTCATTTTAGGTTTATTTTTTATAATAGATAAACAACCCCATTGTCTCAGGATTTCTGTAAGTTCTGGATGTTGACCAAGTGGAAAGTTGTCTACTTTTCTTCCAAAGAATGAAATGGCAGTACGGAATACACACATTGAAGAAACTGATGTACCTTTAGCTTTTAAATCAGCAAAGAATTGAATAACTTGAGGAATTGTAACATTTTCGACATCTGTGAATAAAGTTTGATGACACCATTGTTTAAATCTTGTCCAATAACCATGATAATGCTTCTTAGTTTTCAATTGAATATCATCTCCCTTGAATTTCCAACTTCTCTTTTTTCTAAATGGGCCTCGTAATTCAGAAATTTGTTTATGATCATTTGAGGTAGTAGCATTGTTGCTGTTGTAAGTTGGAAATACTGGAATGGATTCAAATTGAAAAGCTTGTTGTGAAGATGAAGATGAGAAGTCATCAAGTTCTTGTTTAATTGTTACTAAAGACTGATCAGTATGTTCATAATTATTATATTCAGACTCAAATCCCATTGGATCTATTATATATCAGAATAATACATTAACTTTAATTAGCATTTACTAAGTATTATTTAATCTTAATTAACGTTTTAAATACCTTCCAACTGGCTTTGTTGCTCTTGCTCTTCGATTAGATTGCAATCAGGCATGATAACTTGTTCAAAGTCTTCAAAGTGTAGATCTGAATCTGTGATATCATCTCTGGCAGTAGTTCCGAAAGCTGTAAATATTTAAGTTATAAAATAGTCTACTTAGTATAGTATAGCATGAATTGCAAGTTATTATATTTACTATATGCTTACCATTAGTATTAGTAGAGTCAATTTCATTGATTTTTGATGCTAACGATTCATGCAATTGTTTAAGGAACAATATTCCATCTCCAAGTGATGCTAAATCATTCTTAATGCCAGCAATATCAACCATTTTGTCACTGCTGAATCTATAAGTAGTAAAGTAGTACATGTTAGTAATACTCACAATATCTAGAAAAATGACAATAATTAATGTTAAGATATATATATATATAGTGTGCCTTACTCTTAGGTTAATGTGAATAATAATTTTTGATGACAATTAATAACACTCCAGATAAAATAGTTGGTAATAATATAAAGCAAAAAGAAAGTATGATACTCAACTCTTAGCGAACATCCCGCGTTGTATAATATTGTATAATAGTATAGAGTGAGTATAGAGAAATAGAAGGGTCGTGCATAGAATATAGCATATCTGCTATTAGAATATGAATATTATTATATCATGGAGCAGAATATACATATATTGATAAAATAATCAATAATAAACTGCTCGTTAAATATAATATGCCATTAAGTGTATGCTCTTAGCACATACACACACTTAACTTACATGAATACATTAATATTATCAGTTGCTTAATATTCTAACATTATTCCAACAATTTAGTTTATAATAATATCATAAGGATATTCGATGCTATAAAGTTCTAATTCAACTATTAGGTAGCATAACTATAAGCAAAATATTTATATAAAATGCTACCAAGCTGTCACAATGCATTAAAAGGTTCAAATTCTATATACCAAATTATATGCATATAGTAAGCTTCCAAGAATAAAATGTAATGCTCATAATCAATTGTTTTTGTTATATAATTGTAGCACTGCTACTTTTATTAAAAGTTATTAAAAATCTTTTATAGTTGGTGTAGAGTACAAAAGTTTTGAGATACGACTTGCGTTCGATTGAAGTACAATATATAGTAATAAATAATTAACAAAAAATATTTCTTAATTAAGATTTGAGTAGATTCACCATTCAAGTTCTCCTGGAATATATTTATCAATGAGACTTTGATAGTATGGAATAAGTGATGGAATATCAGGAGTTTCAGAACATTTTGTGTACAAGTCATATTTGTTAAATTCTAAAACCCAATTGAGCATCTTCAAATCTTTTTCATTGCAAAGATGCATGTAGTCTTTTCCAGCGTGCCATGGGTAGAATGAATGGAAACGAATCATGTAGAGAGCTTCTTCTGGTAAAGTTGTTTTGTTATGGACTAGTACACGATATAAATACTCATCATGACCCCAAGACATCATCACATTTGATAATCCACAATTTGGTTCATAAATTCCATATTTAGTATTATAGTTAGGATTGTAGCTATCAGGATTCAAGTTGAATGATGTATTACGATAAACAATTGAATCAGCAAATTCACATCCAACTGGAAAAGTATCTCCAACAACAGACCATTGAGGTTCATCAAAGAAAGCCATAACTTTTCCCAAGTCATGAATTAGTCCAGTCAAATGAAACCAATCTTGATCAGGATAATCTTGTCGAATTCTTTCAGCTGTTTGGAATGCATGGATAATATTTGGAATGTCGACATCAGGATCACTTTCATCTACTAAATTGTTGAGTTTTTCTAAGGCAGCCATAATAGTTGATTTGAATTTATTAAATTGAGTCCAATGAGAAATACGACTTTTGACATACTCAACATTTTGATAAGTATGCATAGCGAGATAAGTTTTACGAACTCTTTCTTTGATTGGATCATCAGCATTTTCACTGTAGTCTCTATAAGCTTCGATTGGCTTAGCTGCAAATGATGCTTCTGGTCTCAATAATTCAGATGGATCAATCATATGCACGACTTCATCATTCTATAAGAAAAATAAAGAAATTGCAATTAGATCAACTGTGTAGCATGTTGCATAGAAGATTATATAAGAGAAGAGATATAACATTTGCATATAAGACTCTTTACTGTTACTATATATCATATATGGGCTTATCTATAAATACGTATAGTATTAATTCTGTCTGCCTCAAGTACATAGATGATACAGAGTAACAGATATTATTAAATAGATCAGAGGTCATTATAATAAATGTCTCACTTTGCCCTAATATAAACTATGCTATATTGATATAAAATTCTATATAGAAATAAAAACTGAAAATAAATATAAAATAAAACTTACGAGAAGAATGTTGGTTGGATTGAGAACGTCAGTAGCTGCCATTGTAGAATTAGCTTGACTTTTTTGCTTACTAGCAAAAGTTGTAATTATGAACGAAGGGGTAAATTGAATTTCAGAAAATTTCTGGAGAGAATAAAAATTGTAAGACAAGTCAACTGAAAGCAAGTTGAGTTGTGATGTGACAAGTTGTAAGTTCATCTCGTCTTTATATAGTTCTGATGGGGTACTCTCTCCTCTTTTCATACATTCTCCAGAGTTCAATCTTATAGTTCACACGCGACTCTCAAAGATTATTGCTGTACGTTCCATTTTCCACTTCGCAGCAGTTGACAATATATACTTAGAGTTTATAATTTATTAACTCATATGTAACCAACTGCGAATAAGAAATGAGCTAATATCCTATAAGTATATTTTTTGCTATACGTCAAATCCAGTCATTAAAACACGAGTAATGTACATCTATAAAGTATTACGTTGAAGCTTAAAGCAAGTGGATTGATCTTTTTTTTACGCAATTTAATTAAATCATACGTATGAAATGCGTAACAGTGATAATTTTTTACGCAATTAATAAACACAAAATATATTTCCGCTAATGAGATGTATATAATTAATTAGCTTTCCATTATTTGAGATAGGAGAAAAGAAAAGGAATTAAAAAAGGTCACACGCGTTGCTTAAACGGTGTAACAAGTTCTATATCATGAGTCTAGGATTATGGTAACAGTAAAGAAGTTAATGATAACAGAGCATGGAGGTCAGTTACTTATTTTAATACAACTGTCGCCAGAAGAAGGATAGCAATTTCTATCAAGTTTCCAGTTGAGAGCAGTTACAACTCAGTTTCTTGCATAATCTATATACTATGATTTATACATACAGAATTGGATTGGAATTTGTGTAACATGTCATTGTAACTGTGTTAAATGTCAAGTGGTTCAAGTTAGTAACAAGTATGTATCTACTAAATTTGCTTCGAGTTGGGCTTTTAAATTCAATGGAAGGTAAAAGGTCATGAGAATGTAACAAGTCTGCAAAATATAGATATGAAAAAAACAAGTCGCAATAAATTTCTCAGGAGAGGAACCAAAAGTCGTAGATAATTAGGTAAGAAACTAGACTCAATCTAGTTGAGTCCAGTAACGATGTACTTTTTTTATAATGCAATATATTTGAGTTTAAAAGTATTTATACACCTTGACCTTTGCCTATTTATCAGTTTAAGCGTGCGGTTCATTTTTCGTACCTTTTAAAAATACCTAGGTATATATTTTTTTCTGTCTCGTGTGTAAATTTTTTTTTATAAGTATTATAGACTGTGGACTGGAGTGTTGAAGGATTGCTCAAGATCATGATAAAACAATGAAGGTGTTTATGTTTATGAAAAACGTATTGATCTATTGATTGAGCATTGAGTTTAAAGTAACAGAGGTCATAGGAAAATTTTTGGATTGCAAAATTTCTTGAGAAAGTAATTTCGTACAGAGACAATACTATGTACTGTTGATATAGAATTCAAGGAAAGTGTAACAGAAGTAATGTGATTATGAGTCATTATCTCTGTTGTTGCATTGAACTGTTGTTACTTTTGTCTTTGAATTTTTTGGTGTTACATAATTGCAATGTCATATTTTAAAAACATTTATTGAATTGACTTATTATTTTTGCATGAATGACATTTTGATATGAGTAGAGAATCTGTGACAGAAACCTTCATAGCAATTTAAATGCAAATTCAATAATTTAGTCTCAATAAATATCTTTTATAATCTGATCATTTTTCTGTTACTTTAATTTATTTGGTTAGCTATAGATATTTTGGAGTGACTAAGCTGAGATGAGATTTAATTTTTAATTTTAGCCTTGAAATTGTAATATATAGCTATTGCCATTTGATTTTGAAATATACGACAGATTATTCAAATTACTGGACAGAACCAGAAAATGCTACGTGACATGCTGTACGTATTTAATACAGAGTGGATAATATTTATAATACACAGCATCTCCAGAGATAATCTTATTGAGTTCAGAACTATGCGACATAAATTGACCTTTAGATTTTTTTTGCTACTTATGTACGTCTATG
Source organism: Oncopodura yosiiana (assembly GCA_009869805.1). Taxonomy (NCBI): domain Eukaryota; kingdom Metazoa; phylum Arthropoda; class Collembola; order Entomobryomorpha; family Oncopoduridae; genus Oncopodura; species Oncopodura yosiiana. The sequence goes on along the minus strand of VCNE01003744.1, from coordinate 27,163 downwards.
CTGCTTTTTATTCTATAGCTAAATACAATTACCCATACAATTTATTTATAATTCTGTTTCATCCATTTCTCGCTATAAGTTGGAGTGTTGTTGACAATTTACGTATCACAATTAATTTCATTTGATTTTGAAACAAATTGATTTGCTGATGATTATGACAACATTTTTGAAGATCATAATAAATCTTTACACACGTATGTTCTTCAATTATATGTTGACATCCTTCTTTAATTAATCTTAAACAATTTGTTTTATTTGTACAACTAACTATGTCATTTTCATCAAGACAGTTTTTAACTTCATATACATCAGCCATACATGCATCGCTTAAAAAGTAAAATAGGAAGTACATACATTAAAATAGTGTCATCAAATTTACAGTGTTGGCCTAGTTTAACTTTATGTAAATGACATTTGCTTCCTCGTTGCCTTTTGAATATTGGATATAATACATAGTAGTCTGTTTAATTCCAAGTTTTCAAGATGTATTCATTTAATTTTCTGATTTTACATGTCATAACTTTCTTAATTTTGGTAAATTTCTTTGCTAAACAATTGACATCAGCACAAAGTGTACAGGATGGAAGAGTATTTGGTGGAGAAGCTGTGAGTCGTTATGAATTTCCATATTTTGCTGGAATCATGGAGTTATCACGCACTGGAACGTAAATTTTTAAGTATTTTTTTGAAAAGACATAAATTAAAAATTCTACACTTTAAAAATATAGGAATAGTTCATATTGTGGTGGCGTTCTTATAAATGAGTACTATGTAATGTCAGCGGGTCATTGTTTTCCAACTAAAGATCCTAATGCTAACTATGCTGCCTACTTTAGTCCAACAAGGTTCAATGATTCTGAAACAGAATTATATTTGTCCGAAAAGGTTTTCTGGCATCCTGATTTTAAAGGGTAAAATTAATTCTTAGAATGAATGCATTTCACATACTTTACATAAATCAATTTCTTTAAAACAGTGACATGGCTGGACGTGATGTTGCTTTGATGAAACTTCAAAAGCCAGTTGTAATGAGACAGGGAAAAGGAAAAGGGCCAAGTGCACTGTGCTTGCATAGTAATAAAGATTTGAGATTAAAACCTGGAGATAAAGCTGTACTTATGGGAAGAGGTGATCAAAAGGAAAGGGATCGTGGTGAACATGTGACAGTCAAGCTAAAGGTCAAGCTCGAGTCTGCCAAATATTGCAAAAATTTGAGCAGAGCACCTTATAGGATATGTACCTCTTATCCAGGATTGCAACGTCATGCATCTAGTGTAATTTTAATTATATTCATTAACTATATGTACATGCAGTTGGCAAAATAAGTGTTCATACGGTGGACTAATATTTTGTTCTCAAACTCATTATTTTTGAACAGTACATTGAAATCAATATGCAATACATGCATATTGTGGCAAATTTTATGCAGATTACAGATATGTAGTTCATTTTGACCTATGACCTCATTCTGTAAAACTATTGACCTTTAAACGCGCGAATCTGCGAAACCAACGAAACCAATTGCATATTGATTTCAATGTATTGATCAAAAATAATGAGTTTGAGAACAAAATATCAGTACACCGTAAGAACACTTATTTTGCCAACTGTAACAGGCATAAAAAGATTTATTTTTAAGGGAGATAGCGGTGGACCATTGATTTTTACCAGAAGAGATGGAAAACAAAGAATTCTTGGTGTACTATCAACAGGACTGAGGTTTAAAGACGGAAGAGAAGTTAATGCTTTTTACAAGATATCGGGTAACGTCTTGTTGTATAAATAATGCCTCAAAATCAGAAATACAGTGGACTCTGTCTATAACGAAAAGGCCAAGAGCCAAACAATTGCTACTATTATAGACAGAACACTCTTATAAACAGAGTCTGTCTATACAGGTATTAGGTACAAATGAAGCTCATAACCGTTATAGAGAAAACTTTTTTCAATCAGAATACTGAATTACATAGTCAAATTAACTTGCAGCATTGGCTTCAGTTGCTGCAACGTAGCAAAGATCTGAACTATTGCTTTACTCAGATATCCAGCACAATTTTTCAGAACTTTCACTACTCTTTCTCCAGAAAATGTAAAAATCTCGACTGGAGGTGTCGTTCTAGTTCAATAACCGTTATACACCGTTATAAGGAGAATACTCTTATATACAGAACCGTTATAAAGAGAGTCGTTATAATGTATTTAGATAGGCTTTAAGCCGGGAGACTTGAAAGTCATCGTTATAGACAGAATACCATTATAGATAGGCACTCTTATAGACAGATTCCACAGTAATGTCTTCAAAAATTTCTTAGATGGATTTCCTTGGTTAGCTGGAATCTTACGTAAGGACTCGAGAATAAAAACATGCAAGATTTAACCTATGATGACTGATGATATACAGTAATCAAAAATATCTTGATGTAATAAACTTTTGTATAATATTAATAGTATTCTTCACTCAATAAATTTAATGTTAATCACACCAAGTCTGTTACATATGTATCTGGTTCTCTCCTGGTTTTTTTCTCTTTGACAAATTCTGTGGCAAAGATGAATTCCAGGGTCCCATGTCTTTTGCTCTAATCTTTTTACCCTACACTTTTTGCTCTACACCTTTTTCTCTACAAACTTATTCTCTACATGTACATATGCTCTACAAATAGTTCACTTCAAGGCAGTGGTTTACATACGCTATATTTATATTTGAATAAGCTTTATATTTGCAAATTCAACAAAAAACGCTACAAAACTTTTTTATGTATGCAAGTCTCAAAATATTTAGTCTCTTAAAAGCTATCAAGCTTGTACTAGCAGAACATTTTTATTCAATCAAAGTTAAAAATTGAATATTTTTTCATTCATTGGACCAAAAGCAACTCATTATCACTATCAAATGGATTTACCTACTACAAGAATTTGAGTAGAGAAAATATAGCATATGTAAACCACTGCATTTAAGTTAACTATTTGTAGAGAAAATTTGCATGTAGAGAATATTTACCTGTAGAGCATAAGTTTGGAGAGAGAAAGAGCAGAGGAAAAGGTGTAGAGAAAAAAGATTAGAGCAAAAGAGAGGACACCGAATTCCAGATTTGATGCATACTTTACATTTACTGTAAAGTTCACTCTCAGTTGTAAACAACTTGAATCAGGAAAATATCTAAATCTACACAATTCAAACAGATGACAATTCACAAAGTCTTGATCATATTATGGTTTATTAGCGTTTGTTAATAGGGTCAAAATGTCTAGTTTACTTTTACATGAACTGTCAATGTCAAGGAGGTAACAATTCAATATCAAATGTATTATAGACCGGAAGTGACAGACGCTTTCACTATTTTTGAAGAATGTACTAAGTTTGCAAATAAATTTATTATACACGTTTTCAAATATAATTTACAACGTAAGTACTTTATTATAATTTTTGGTCATCCATTGCTCAGCGTAGGTTGCATTGATACAATACTGCAATCAAATAAATATCATTAAACTATAATTGTTAAAAGATTAAAAAATGACAATATTACTTCAACGATTGCCCTCTCCTTTTGAAACCAAATGAATTTCCAATAGTCACAAAAATATTTGACCTTTTCAACTTCATCTTGTGTTTCATTAGCTACTTTAGCTAATAATAAAAGATTTATAAAATTTGTCAAAGCTCTTTAAATTAACAATCTCTAACTCACCAACATTAGTTAATTTATGAAGCGTTGTATTATTATCCACAAGGTGAAACTTTGCATTTTGCAAATTCTTTTTAACAATCGACAATAGAATTTCTTTCATTGAACTTGTATACCCTTTGAATGAGTCAGCTAATGATTTTTCAATTTCAAATTGAAGATCACTGGGTTTTGCATACAATATTGTCATTTCACTACAGGCTAAATTGCACTAGATATAAAACCAAAATTTAATAAAATATTTCAAAATTTCAATATATACTTTTAATTTTTTTTACTCTAGAGTCTCGATGATCACGAAGCATTCTGTCGCCTCTTACAGGAGGTTCACTAGCATTTGCCTTTTTCTTGACAAATGGTTCAAATGATTTGGTGCAATTATATTCTTTAGCTCGTTGAAGGTCATTTTCTTTACTAGTTTGTTTATGATCATAATTGTGAGCAATGGTTGATGTAAATGGAAGAAGGTTACTTTTGCAACAGGTTGTTACAAGACCTGACCGATAAGATTGTAATAATGTGTCGTCGCAATATTTCTGTATAAAATTTAGAAATGTTAAGAAGTGTGAAGTTTACAATTTTTTTGTACATCTGCTTAGAACCTGTGAGCCACTTTTCTCTTTCCCTGGATTGCACGTCTAAAATAAATGAAGAAAAATGTGAGCAAAAAAATAATAATTTGAATTACAGTCTTACAGTTTCTGTCTGCTCATATAAACATTCCATATATTTTTTCAGTTTCAAATGCTGTTCAGTTTGGATATCTCCTTCTATATAAACAAATTACATGTGGCAAAATCTTACAATTATTTAGTCTGTTATAGTTATTTAACCTTTGCAACCGTTCTTCTTGGCTTTCTTAATAATTTCAATACTAAGATCTTCAGTGTAATTGCTAACCATTAGTTCAACAAATGAGTCGTATGAATCCAAATTCATTTTCTACAAAGAGTATGTGGATGAATGATTATGCACATTAGATACAATTTTTGTTTGTGTACCTTCTGAGTCATGCAGGAGTAGACTCTCCACTAAAATGAATGAAAAGCTAATATTAGTAAGCCTTTAAAAGTTAAATAGGAGATTATGCTTACCTGTGATGTAGTTAAATTATCTTCTTTGACAGAAGTCAAGAAAGGCACTACACAATTTTCAACTAGATTAGGCTCTCTACTTTTTAAATGTTCAGGTTTTTCTTTCAATTTTTCTTTACAGCAAATGTAATCCTGCTCATAGAAAAAATTCTTTTTCTGACACATTTCAACGGCAGAATTGTAACGAGCAAAGGTTACAACGCTCTGTAACGAAGTTGTTAATATTTAATTGACTAACAATAAGTCTTATATATTAGAATAATTATTACCTGAAGTGTCAATAAAATGAGTATTTTATTAAGAAAACTCATAGTGTCTATTATATTCTGCAAGAGTTGGTAAACTACTGATTGTTTTGAAGTGGTTTCTGCCGTATTTAAGTCAGTCTGATTAAATCATAATGTAACATTAACCGGACATGATATGGAGAAAATTATTGTAAAACTTTTCATTTTTATAATAGAGTGTAACATGGAATATAATAATAGCAATAACGAGTAGTGTTTGGTCAATGTTTCAATTGACATATAAAGTGAAATGTATTTGTAAAGTTTTCAAATAAATTTATTACAGTATAGATGATATAGTCAAATACAATATTCTATAGTAGTTACACGACCAATTTATTGTAATTCTTGATCATCCATTCCTCAGCATACGTTGCATTGATACAGTACTGTAAATACAATTCAAAAGAAAAAGAGTGACAGATAAATTGATACACTTGTAAAATTCAAAGTCATTACTTCAATCAAAGCTCTTTCCTTTTGAAGTGAAATGTATTTCCAGTAGTCACAATAGTACTTGACTTTCTGTGATTCGTCCTCTGCGTCATTAGCAATGTTAGCTAGAGACCAATTGAATTATAATTATAATATTAGAAAATATAATCTGGATATGAAATGCTTTTAAAGACGTACCAACTTCATTCAACTTGTAGAATGTTATGTTATCCGTATTATCTACTAAATGAAATTGTGCATTTTCCAAATTCTTTTTGACAATAATAAGTAAAATCTCCTTCATGGCAGGTGTATATGATTGATAAGAGTCAACCAGTACTTTTTCTAATGCGTCGTCAAATTGAAGCTCGGCTGATTTGTTGTATAAGATTGGTATTTCTTTACAGGCTGTCTGACACTGAAATAATTAAATCAATTACTATGAAACAAATGAATTTATTTAAAGATATATTTTTACTCTTGGTAATTCTCGGAGCATTTTATCTTTTATGGGAGGATTTTCACCACGAATTATTGATTTAGATTTGCTGACAAGTGGCTCAAATGACCTGGTACAATTTAATTCAAGTGCCCATCGAATAGTTCGTTCTTCGTCAGTTTCTTTAATATCCATTCTAGATTCAGGAATACTTGTGAATGGTAGAAGATTGTTTTTACAACAAGATGTTTCAAAATGAGTTGGATACTTTTGCAAATTGTCGTCACAATATTTCTAAAAAATATTCATTTGGTGTCATATAAAGAATTATTTAAATTCTTATATTGTTCACCTGTGAGACGTTTCTTCGTCCACTTTCTGAATTGCATATCTATAAATATAAAGTCAAGTATAATTAATTGCCGAGTTTTAAAACAATTCTTTAATTGAATCTTACGTACAGTTTCGGATTGATCGTATAAGCACTCCATGTATTTTTTGATCTTCAGATGTTTCACAGGTTCCTTATCTCCTTCTACAATAATGTAATATAATTTTAAGACTAGTTTACTATAAATATCTACAGTACGCTTTATATATTTACCCTTGCAACTACTGTTAGCTTTCTCGAGAATTGTGGAACTTATATCTTCGGTAAAATTTGCGAGTATGATTTCAGCGAAAGCTTCGTATGAATTGAGAGTCAAATTCTACAAAAGAAAAGAAGCTATGCAGCCATTAAAATGTTGAACGTCAAACTCGTTGTTTAAATTTTCTAGAGTGATAGAGCTTGACCTCAACAACTTTGAATAAGGTCACAAAAAATCCTAACAAGAATTCCTTTCCCATAATAAGTTTAACGTCGATCACTTAAAATCCTTCGATTAATTGCCTTTTTTAAAAGTATCAGGTAAACCATTTCTGTATGCACAAAGTGAAATCTCTATAAACTCCAATAAATAAACTTTATAACCTAACTCTTGGTAGCATTTTTTGTTGTTACTATTCAAAGTTGTTCAGGACGTCAATTTCTATTACTCCTAATTATAAAAATTTCAAAAAAAAAATCCAGCGTGTTTGACTTCATCACTTACATCTCCTTTGTAAATAATTTTTAATTGTAGTAGTCTTACCTTATTTATCATACAAGCGTACACTCTCCACTAAAATCAAAACGTTAAAATTACTCAAATAAAACTTGCTGCCACAATTAAAATTCTTTACCATTGCCGAAGTTATATTATCCTCTTTGACAGAATTGAGTAAAGGAACAACACATTTTTCCAATGCATTAATATTTTCATCTCTCAGGTCAAACTTCTGCTCATATTTGCCTTTGCAACAAATATAATTTTCGCTATATACAAAAGTTTTGTTCTCACAAAGATCAGCACGAATATCAGGATGAGAATATATCACGGAAATCTGAAAATTATGGACAATGTAATATTTAAAATCCAAATAATTGAAATTAGTATCTTACCTGTAGCAAAAGAGTCAATGACGCAGTAGTAAAAACTAATTTATTGGTACAAAGATTCATATTGATTCAATATTTTGCTTATCGCCATTAAGTTAAAAATATACTAGTTCTTCAATTGTCAATTTATTTCTAATAATATTTCATAATCATCAGCAACCGGAAATGACAAAATATTATTTAGCAGTTATTTTGAGTTGCACAAATAATACACTTGAAACATCAACAAATAAGTGAGTGAAGTAGAGCTAATTTGTGTCTAGGTTCAAGTTCAAGTTGATCCACACAGTAATATTATTTTTATAATTCCAATTGCAACATAACAATTACATAAGTAGTCACACAGGAAAAATAAAGTAAAGACGTACTTGAATTTGCTACAAAAATACGACTAAACCAATGTTCTAATGGAAAACAACAAGCTAATTGCCATTTGGCAATCATAAATTGATGAAAATTTGCTTTCCAATGTTTATCATTAGCATCTTCATTCATCTCAAATAAATATATTTCTAATTGATTTTCCCAAATTCGACGGAATTCAATTGAAGCTTGTCTCATTAAAGCTAATACATATAAAAGAGTAAATACAACAATAGCAAGAATTGCTGCAAATGAACCAAAAGCTACACAAATAATTGAATGTTCTTCCATAAACCGAAATACAATAAAAAAGAAAACGACAAGTTGAATACATGTTAAAATCAACAACCAAAATGACATAGTTTGAAAAATTTCATTTTCATTTGTAACCAATTCATATAATTTTCCATAATGCCTCATACGCTGACTAAATAAATCCAACTTTTCTGAAAGTGAATCATTTTTGTTCAACTTAATTGGCTTTGATAATAATTTTAAGCAATGTACAACAGAGAGTGGAAAAGCAAAAATCAAGAAGAAAAATTGTAAATTAGTAACCAAATCCAATAATATTAAAATAATTTGAAAAAATATCGACAGAAAATAGAAGCATGTATTTTCCATGTAAGTTGAATTGTCAGAGTATAAAAAATTAAAGAGATACAATGGATAATTAGGTTCAGCTATATGGTGACTGACCAGAAGTGGAACGTGTATTAGAACAAGTAAAAATACTACCACTAATACACGAGGGAATGCATTTTTGTATTTGTTGTTGGCTTCAATATACTCTGAACTCTTTTCTGTAAAAGATTCAATAAATAAGTGTAATTTTGACTTTAACTAAAATAATGGTAATTATACCAGAAAAGAAAATATCATTCTCAATTGCTTCCCATTTTCGATAAAAGCAAACAAGTTGCTGAGCAGACAGAGAGGACTTCAATATAGAAGTAATTGTTGTGCCAGCTATCCACATCCAACTAATTAATTAGCGAATAGCGATTATATCATAGGACAAATTTCATTTAAATATATTTAACGTACCAAGTAAAGCCAAAAACATCATCAAATTTTTGATGGACAAAAAGTCCTTGAATTAATTGGTATAGTATAAATCCAAAGTAAATCAATGCCAAAGCTAAAATTATTAGACGGCACCCAATGGCTCGATAAGAATACGATGCCTTATTAATTGACACTATTCTTTTAATATTTTCTGGTTCATTACTAAAAGTTAGAGAAAATGGCAAAATCTTTATTAGGTTTCCTACAGCTAGAAAACGTTTTAAATTGTATAGAGTTGTGCTTTTTTCTTCAGTCATAATTATATTACAGTCTTTAATTTACAGCCTCTTACTATAAAAAAATTAATATTCATTAGCAAATTAATTAGCTAGGTGTAAGAGTTTATTTAGATGACAGTAACTCAATTAAATTTATGTGGTTTTAATTGCTCACTAGTCAAAAATGTACTGGCTCATTATGAAGATATTTATGCTGATATAAGTAGTCACAATTGACTGAAAATAACATATAAAATCATATTTTTATGTAAATAATAATACTTGAAATAGCAGCAAGTAGTGTTGATTTTGTGAGGATGTTTATTCTTACAATTCCAATTGCAACATAACAATTACATAAGTAGTCACACAGGAAAAATAAAGTAAAGGCGTACTTGAATTTGCTACAAAAATACGACTAAACCAATGTTCTAATGGAAAACAACAAGCTAATTGCCATTTAGCAATCATAAATTGATGAAAATTGGTTCTCCAATGTTTATCATTAGCATCTTCATTCGTCTCAAATAAATATATTTCTAATTGATTTTCCCAAATTCGACGGAATTCAATTGAAGCTTGTCTCATTAAAGCTAATACATATAAAAGACTAAATACAATAAAAGAAAGAATTGCTGCAAATGAGCCAAATGCTAAACAACTAATTAGATCTTCTTCCATAAACCGGAATACAATAAAAAAGAAAATGACAAGCTGAGCACATGTTATAATCAGAAGCCAAAAAGAAATGGTTTGAAAATTATCATTTTCATTTGTTACCAATTCATACAATTTTGCATAATGCCTCATACGTTGACTAAATAAATCCAACTTCTCTGAAAGCAAAGCATTTTCATTTAATTTGATTGGCCTTGATAATAATTTTAAGCAATGTACAACAGAGAGTGGAAAAGCAAAAACCAAGAAGAAAAATTCTAAGTTAATAACCCATTCTAATAATATTATAATAGCTTGCAAAGTTATTGACAGAAAATACGAGGATAAATTTTCCATGTGAGTTGAATTATCAGTGTACAAAATATTAAAGAGATACAGTGGATAAGTAGGATCAGCTATATGGTGAGTGATGAGAAGTGGAATGTTTATTACAATAAATAAAAATGTTAGTGCTAATACACGAGGAAATCCATTTTTATATTTGTTATTAGCTTCGATGTACTCTGAACTTTTTTCTGTAAAAGATTCAACAAATGATTTTAATTTTACCGACTTTAAAATAATAAGTAATTAGTACCCGAAAAGAAAATATCATTCTCAACTGCTTCCCATTTCCTATAAAAGTAAACAAGTTGCTCAGCAGACAGAGAGGATTTCAATATTGTGGCAATTGTTGTGCCAGCTATCCACACCCAACTAATTAATTAGCGAATAGCGATTATAGCATAGGAATAATTTTATTTAAATACATTTAACATACCAAGTGAAACCAAAAACATCAAAAAAATTTTGATGGTCAAAAATCTCTCGAATGAATTGGTATAGTATAAATCCAAAGTAAATTAATGCCAAAGCTAAAATTATTAGACGGCACCCATTGACTCGATAAGAATATGATACCTTGTTAATTGACACAATTCTTTTAATATTTTCTGTGTCATTACTAAAAGTCAGAGAAAATGGTAAAATCGTTATTAGGTTTCCTACAGCTAGAAAACGTTTTAAATTGTATAGAGTAGTAGATCTTTCCTCAGCCATGTTGAACTGAAGACTACACATAAATAAATTGCATTCTTCATCCAATTGGTTAATTAGCTGGGTGTAACTCTTTATTTCATAAGCCAATTAATTAGATCCATTTATTTTTTATTATTTACAGAATAAATCAATCACATTCAATTGACGTTTTACCCACATGTGGCTTTACATTAATTTTCTGTACTTTAGTATGAGTTAATAAAAACTTTTTACTTAATTTCCTTATTCTTAGCTTTAAAAGAAGCTTGTAAAACTTTTTCTTTAAATATCTTACATATTTCCTACACTTACTCACTATATATTTAATATCTTTTAGAACTCTTTGCCGTGCACAATAATATCTTCCAATTTCAAAAACAGCAACAATCACAACCGTCATTATCAATACCAAATACAACCAAAAAATATATTTAATTCCAGAGTCCATTGCCAGACTTTTTGCTACAACATAATTTTCTTTCGGTGCTCTATCTAAATTAAACCTGAGCTGTTGCTGTAAACACAAATTATGAAAAAATGCATAAACCCCATTAGAATCCATAATACTCCAAATCTTCGAAGCTCTTATAGACAAATATGAATAAAAATAATGAGTTAGAGTCCCAACATCTAAAATCTCTTGAGCTAACTTAGCTCTTCCTACAAATGATTGCATAGCGCTTCTAACAATACTCTGCCCATCTTTAATAATTGCTTTAGGATACACAGCTTTTTCTTTGGTAAGAGTCTCCCAAAAATATGGTGATGTACTAGAAACATTTGGAGTTATTACAAACAACTTTCCTTTAGTTATATTCTTAGCTCTTTCAATAATTCCTGGTGGATAGCCATGCTCAATCATATAAGCCAGTTGTGGAGCAGCGACAGCGATTCTAAATCCATTTTCTAGCAATTCAAATAAATTACTAAATATTTTCTCTTGTGGAGCAATTGACTCAGATTTAATCATTCCAGTATATCCATAAGTGACAACTATGAGACATAATGAAATTAAACTAAGAAGACGACTTTGATTTGGTGCAGGTTGAACAACTAGTAAACGCATGAAATGAATTCCTCCAGATAAATTTCTTGAAGCAAGGCTAATGCCAAAAATTGAAATTACAATAAATAACCAAACATATTTGTCATTAGGACTAATAAGAAAACGCCAAGTTGCTTTTAGAAAAATTGGCTGTTTGGTACAATAAAATAAGGCTTTATGAATATATTCTAACATGACATAAGCTCCTCTAGGAATTTTGTGTGGCACACCAAGAGAGTATAAATTAATGTGAAATCCACGGTGACTTATTTTTGATGAGTAAGGAAGTAAAGTTATGTTGAGTGAGCTAGCTAAATACTTTAGAGCAAATATTACTGGCTCATAATTTTCTACTCCGAGTTTCTTTACAGGGAATTCTGCGTTCCAATTTAGAAAGTTGGGAAATTGAACTAAAGCAATTTGACCACGGCCGTTCCAATTATAGAATTTGTGAATTGATTTTAATTTGATTGTGTTGCTTTTATTGAGAAGAAACTGGAATAAAGTAAGAGGCTTCTGGAACTTGAGAAAAATATTTTTAGTATTGCTGAATTGGCATATATAGCAATGAACAGTCCATAGGAATTTCGATTTTGAAGTTTTGTCTCGAAATAAATAGACAATTGGACTGTAAATTTTAAAGAAATTATTGTCCTTGTAAGCCTCTAGTACAGAAGTAGCAAAAGGAAATTTATTATTAATGAAAACTAAGTACGTAGCTAATTCTGAATAGCCATAGTCAGTTTGTCCAATTTGTTTTAAAAGATTCCGGAAATGAGAACCTTCCATAAGAAAAATTATAGAAGAGTCAATAATGTATTTATTTTGATCAACATTGTTGAGTTTATTTACTATGCAAGATTGATTGTAAATTGGAGTATCGTAATTATTGACTTGACTTAAAGAACAACGTTCCCATTTGCTTTTTGATGAGAGGACGAAGGTATTGTAAGCTTTTTCTAGATGATATATTATTTCGTGATTCCATACTGCTTTCGTATTGGTAACGTGTATAATTAAATTTTGCGATTGAGCACAGATAAAATATAAGAGAAAAATGAAAGTACTAATAAATAGCTTCATTTTTTAATTGTAGAGAAGAAGAAGCTAGCTTGGAGAGTACTGATGGAATAATGAAGGGCATGAGGTCAAAATTAGTGACGATATTTTCTCTAGGAAGTTGTATAATGTTTTTAATTTTTTATGAGTATGCTGTCGTCAGTTCGTGTTGGTTACAAAACTTTTCATTAGTTGAACAAGCCTTGCCCTTGAATTCTCACTAGAATGTATTTCTGAATTTTTAATGGCATTTTTATAAGACAAGTTTTAATTCACGTAATGTAAATAACATGAAATATCGAGTCATGAATATGAAAATTTATAATACGTTTCATGGAAAATTATAATAATACATTTTTTACATAAATAAAATCATAACATTAAATGCCATCATATATTGGTAAGTTTTTTTTTAAACTTAAAAACCTACATCATTAGTTAGCTCTGTACCAAGGAACAATATGATACCTTTGAAATTTTTTATCCTTCCACACTTTTCAACAAGAGAGAAACTGAAAAGCATGAAAGTCTTGCATAATTAGTCTTTGTATTTTTCAAGCGTTTAATTGATTTTCAAAGACAAAATCTAAAATTTCGATTACGACAAGACTCTCGGTTCAAAAGTGATAAGCTCGCCGAACTTAAAATAAGCACTATCTCTAAAAAAATGCAGAATATTTTGACAGAATTTTAAAAAATTTTGATTCAACTTAAAAGATTTAAAAAAAAAATCACTGATGACGAAGTTTTTACTTTATTAAGTAATAATTGTTTCAAACTTTATTTACACAGTTGTTTTGTATAAATGATAAACAAGTTTTATTATAATCTGAAAGGTATTTTAATAAACTACGTAACTCGCTCGTAACCAAACGGGCAGGTTTGGTGTATATCTACAAAGTATACACAACGAATTGAGTGACAATTGAGTACATCAATATTTAAAGCTTTAATGAAACAAAAACTGCCATTATAACATAGATATTTCTTTGATACGAAAATGGCTCAACGTGTCTAGTCTACAAGATTAATATCGACAGCTATTATACATATATAGCACTGTTTAATTTAACCTTAGCATATCTAACTAACCAGTGATGACAGACCGCTTATTTTCAGATCAACCTATGACAAAATGAAAACCCTTTTCATGTAAATATGATACGTAATTATTTAATTGATTATTTAACAGATAAGCTATATAAAACCCTCTATTACCTCAAAGAACAGGAGTATATTTAACCTCACGACTTCTACACTTAGCAATTATAAACGTCTACTGCTCAGGAACAAACTACAAAAATGGTGACTACCAAAAATAAAACGGACCTTGATTTATTTTTTAAAGTTAATAAATACTTACACATAGTACCACTAGTATGGAACGAGAAATCCGAAAAGTTTTCATCAGGCAGTTCGACTAAACAAGATATTTATAGTTTCTTAATCCTATTTGAAAAGCTGACTTACTTAAGTTTCAAAGTTGTCAGATTGTATACAACATTTACGCACAAAACGAAATGGACACATTTCTCTGTGGCTCTTCATGTCGTTTATATTTTGGGTTACTTTGCTTGCTCATGGTTTGCTCTTCTTTTTTGGAAAAAGAGTAAGGATGTAGTAAATTGTCTTAATGAAATATACAAAGTCCAAAAGAAATTCACAGGTAAAAACATTTTACGTTGATGCTACAGTGGAATCTGTCTATAAACAGAGTCTGTCTTTGCCGGTATTAGAAACAAATCAAGCATATAACCGTTATAGAGACAACTTTTTTTGATTGGATTCGGAATACTGAATTCCATAGTCAGAATTACTTGTGTCATTGCTATGAGATGCTGAAATGTAGCAAACATTTAAATTAGTATTTTAGTTAGATATCGAAAACTATTTTCCAGAGACTTTAAGTACTTCTTTTCCAGCAAATGGTAAAAATACAGACTGAATACAGATATCGTTATATGAACCGTCATAAAGAGATTTAGATAAGCTTCAAGCCTGGAGACTAGAAAGCCACCTGTATAGACAGATTCCACTGTATATACTTAGGAGCAGATTTTAAGTTTGCATTTTAACTTCTGTTTTACTTCTCAGACAGTCCAAAATTAAAAACTACAATTAAGAATCAAAATCACATAGCTCTCATCATTAAAATTGTGAGCTTGGCTGCATGTGGGCAAAGTGTATGCTGCTTCTTGATTTTTTGGGCATATAGTCACAATCGACACTTTTACTACTCCATCATACCTCAAGAATTTCAGGGTACAGAAGTAAAGCTCATTGTCAGCATTTACGAATCTATCTCCTTGATTTCTATATGGATGCTCGTTATACCGAATCTCTATCTATTTCTGATCTACTGTAGCATCAGCTCATTTTGGACACAAATTCTAAGGTTCATTTAGCCATTAAGTAAGTTTCATATGTAAAAGATGTACTAATGCATTAAATTCTTTCTAGATACAAATTACAAGAATGCAAATCAGTGTTGGAATTACACAGATTGAGTCAACACTTCAAAGAACTAAAAATACTCAACAAAATTTTTAATGATACTGTTGCTTGGCTTGGAACTGCAAACTTAAAATTTGTTGTGAGTACCTTTGCCATCGTTTGCAACTATGTCTCAATAGAATTCTATGGACTTATTCCTTTTTTTGTTTACATTGCTTTCATATTTTGTGATATTGGGATATTTTGTTCTGAAATGATATGCTTTCAAATTGCATCAAGAGTCAATGTATACTCAATTCATTTTCTGACCAGCGTGCCAGTTAAAGTTGCTGTGATTAATAAGAGTGTTAAAATATTAGAAACATGTAAACCATTTGGAGTTCTTGTGGGAAGTTTCTATGTTATTCAAAGACTAACACCAATTTCTCTATTGGGAATTATAATTGAAGAAACTATATCAATTTTACTTGCAACTAGAGAAATGAAACAATAGTGAGTCAAATATTTAGCAAAGAAATGTTGTAATATAATATACATTACAGTATATTATCGATCAGAGTTAATAAAATATGAGTTACACCTTTCACCATCCTTAACATCACCAATGAATTAATTATTTTAAAAACTTGTTATGAGGCGTCGGATTAAACATTCTTCTCAAGCACCTGCCAAAATGCACAACAAAGGTTACAAGAATGCATAAACTTTTCATTTTCAGTATTTAAATTCTAGTATGAATAAAAAGTACATGACAGTCTTTTGCAATTTGCTAATGATTTATTTATTACCAATACAAACAACTTTAAATTACTAAGTAAGTAAATACAATCATAAAAAGTTGTGCAAAATGACGTCATTACCTTTTTGGTTTTAACATTAAAAGCAACGAATTACTTGTTGTTGCATTATTACAATAGCTTTACTGTTACTACAAATAAAAATTTGTTTACAAACTTACGTATTCAATTATTGTATTTGTACTTGAAGTATTCCATTTTATAAGCACACTGTAAACACATATGCCTTCACCAGTGGTGAATCGCCACCTGTCAAAAAACTCAAATTACAGAACATTCAGTTAACAATTAATCATGATTGTCTCCACTACAATATTTCTCCTTTGGCTCCTATTTCCTCATTCATTCAGCTTCATATCAATTTCCCAAAATGTTGTCAACTTTTTTCAAAGTTTCTCCGACTGTGCAATTCGACTTGAAGGTGATTTTTTCACCGACCGTGTCCACTCAACAGTTCTCAATAAATACATCAATATTTTACAGCCCAAAAATTCATTCGTAATTCAAGTAGCCTACAAATTATCCTACTTTGATGAATTCGACCAGATACACTTCAAAGTTAGAATGTTTGTAAACTTAAGATTCACATCATGCCTAACTCAAATTTATTTACTAGGAAAAACAATTTCATTAAGAGACTTGTATTTAGTACGACTCGCTGTTTTAACACAGAGAGCAGAAAATCCGGATGCAATAATTTTTGTAAATACTTCTTCAAGTGATCATCATAAATGGACAAGTAGTCGAAGAACTTTCTATACTTCGTTATTAGATGCTATGTACAGTAGCAGCTTTTACATTATTTCGTCTAATCAACAATTTGTGAAATTAATCTGTCCTCACTGTGATGATGCTTACGACATCAATAATACTAATAATAATATAAAAAATTTCCAAGGGCTAAATCTTGTTCATGAAGACTGGAAAGAATTAGAGCCAGTAGATTTTATTTTAATAAGTGAAGCATGTCAGGAAAGAGATAAACGATTTAAAGTCCTGCCTGTCAATTGCATTATAGACGAAATAAGAACTTTAATGAATTTTACATTTAGCACTGAGTTTAAAAGTTTACTGAGAGTTTGGATTCAAATTGGAATGCTTGATAGCTATACTAACAATTTGCGTTATATAACTGAACGATTTTCAGTTAGCACCGAACGAGTCATTTGGGCAACAACAGCAGAAGGCTTTGATACTTTTGATTTTGTTACAGTAGTAAATCCAACAAATATCAATTTAGCATCAGTACTCTCCAGTCCTTTTTCATCCACAATTTGGATAGGTTTAATCTGCTCTGTTATTTTTATCGGAGTCGTATTTCATACAGCTACATTTCTTATGGAAGCCAAAAAACCTGAAATTCTATCAGTAATTTTCCCTCTATTATTAGAGCAAGCGGTTGGCAATGTATTAAAAATTACTTATCAAAAAACAGGAAGTAGACTCAGACCGATTTTAATTTTATGTCCAATACTTCTCATGGGAATTATTACAAGTAACCTTTATAAAGGAGAGCTTTACAGTTCATTAACAACTTTAAGAATACCAACAACACCTAAGACTTATGAAGACCTAGCAGACTCATCATATCCAATATTGACAACAACTGCTTACATGTCTAAATTTCAGAGATATTCAGAATTACTTAATTTGATAATCCCAGAAATATTGGCAAGAAGCACAAGTAATTCTACAATTGCAACTTACACAAAAATAAACGAATCTGCTTATTTTTACTCAGACCAATTACCAAGACTTATTGAAGCAATTGTCAAAGGCACTGATATCCAAACTCATTCAGCTAACTTAACGCTACAATCAAATTTTGCTATTATGGATGACACAACTCATCTTCGAGGACTTGTTGGAATCTTGAGAGTTTTTACTAATAAAATAATTCTGTCAAGTGACCCAAGTATTGTTGCGAGAACTAGTAGAATTCATTGGGAGATTTCTCATAATTTTTTTGGAATAGAATTTATTTCCAAATTAAAAAGTCTATATGAGTCAGGAATATATATGTGGTTTATAAATAATTGGATGAATAGACAAATTCAAAATGGTATTAGAATAGTTAATAGACATTTAGGTCGTAATTCTGTACTGAGCAAAAATAAGGAAATGGAAAACGTGGAAGAGAAGAAATATGAAGCTCCGATGATATCTATGGTTCATATTGTATATGTAATGATATTTATAGCAATTGGTTTACTACTTGCAGCATTGATATTTATTATTGAAAATATTGTTGCAAGGACTTTATACTGTTCCAGAGAAGTGAAGCATAGAAATAAAATTTTGTTAGAATTTATTAGGTAAATAACACATTATAATATTATTGTAATTGATGACAAAAATAAAAGTTTTATTTCTTATTTCTACATTTCAACTTCTCAAACAAAAATATCATAAAAGACAACAATAATCCAATAGACAAAAATGCACCAACTGGTCTCAAATGTGCCAATGAAATAAACATCATCGTCTCCTTATTAGACTCCCATTCATCCGTCACATTTAAATATTTATATATCGCTTTTAAATCACTAAGCCTTTCCTCAGCATGATAATTATCTTCCAGCAAATTATAAATCCCAGACTCAAATAATCCTTCGAGCTTTGCTATAAATGCCAGTCCAAAAAAATTATTAACAACTTCCCAATGAGCTCTACTTCCAAAAGCAATTGTTGATGGATCACTAGAATATATTTCTTTAGATGTGAAAACTTCTAAAATCCTCACCACTCGTTGTAGATTTCGGTTAGTATCCATAATAGCAAATTCTGACGGTAGAGTTAAATTCTGTTTTTTAGTTTGCAATGGTATATTCTCATTTATTGCTACTACAAGATCACTAAGTAGTCCTCCATAGAATTTTGTTGATGAATTTAATTTTTGATATATTTGGTATGTTGAAGAATGGTTTACATTTGAAAATATGAAGTCTGGGAAAAGTAAGTCTAAAAGTTCAGAATAGTGAATACCAGAAGTTCCTCTAGTGTAAGCTGACGTTGTTAATATCAAAAGTGAAGAGTGTGCCAATTCTTCATAATTTCCTGGTGTCATTGGAATTGGTTCAGTTGTTAGTGAGCAAAAGAGCTCAGCTTTATAAGAGTTGCTTAAAATAATTCCTATTAGTAGTAACGGAGTAAGAATTAAAATCGGTCTGAATTTTCCATTTTGTTTTGTTATTTTTAGTACACTTTTAACAGCTTGTTCTACAAGTATAGGAAATACTACTGATAATATTTCAGGACGTTTACTCTCAATTAAAAATAGAGCTATATTATATGTAATTGAGATTAGTACAACAGCTAGGATTAAATAGAGCCAAACTGTTAGAGGAAACGGATGCGAGAGTACTAATAGATTTAATTTTGGTGGATTGACCACAGTGACAAAATTAAAATGCTCATATATCTCAGCAGCTGTAATCCA
The DNA here is from genome assembly GCA_009869805.1 of Oncopodura yosiiana. Lineage (NCBI taxonomy): Eukaryota > Metazoa > Arthropoda > Collembola > Entomobryomorpha > Oncopoduridae > Oncopodura > Oncopodura yosiiana. The sequence goes on along the minus strand of VCNE01003744.1, from coordinate 7,601 downwards.
TATATATCGCAGTGTACTTCTTTTAAAAGCCTTGGTTAAATATCGTTCACTGTTTTCAGGAGTATCAAGCACTCTGGGAGTTAATATATATTGAAATTCTTCCAAGACATTTGTGTCAAATGTGCAATTTAATTGTTGTCGAATTTCTTCTAGAATGCACGCATCTGTAGCTATAGATTTGACTCTATTTCTAATTCCACATTGGGAATAATTTCCAATGTCGTAAGGAATGGTGTGTTCAGGTGGCACCAATTTCCAACCATGTAAATTGAAATCAACTTTACTTAATTGTTGTAGGAAATTGTGATTAATAAGAGTTAAAGGATATTGTGTATGACAGTGGATGCATATAAAGTTGACTAACTGCTGATCAGATGAAATAACTAAAAATTTGCTAGTTAGTGATGAATGAGCTAATATGTTGTAGAGACTTCGTCCAATTAATATTTCTTTAGAGCTGGCTGAGGTATTTGCAAAAATTACTAATTGAGGATTTTCAGCACGAACTGTTAGTATGCCAAGTCGCATAAGAATCGTATTGTATGTAAGAGTTGAGCCCATAATGTATATTTGAATGAGACAAGATGTGAATTTTAAATTGCTATATGCTCTCAATTCTGATGTATTTCCGGAATTTACATTTGATAATAAAGTAGAATAATTTTCAGCTAGGTCAATTACAAATGAATTGGTGGTTAGTACGGAAATATATTGTTCTAGAATATTGCGAGTCTCAATGAAATCACTTTCAAAACGTATTGTACAACAAGATAAACTGTATAGAAGATTAAATGTTGTATCAGGGATTTTATTTGATTTAGCTATACTGAAAATTGTAAATAATAGGACTATTTTTAAGAAGGAATTCATTTTATTTAGAGTTACATATGGAAAGTTTGAAATGTTATTGGTAAATGTCGAAAGTTTGATTAAATGCAGGTGTTTATAAGTGCTTGTTTATTTATTTAAATCATGAACAGTTGAATTGAGTAAAAGAATGATACTTGACAAAATTTGTGAGCAAGGTCAATAAATAATTTCCTGAATAATTCAAAATGTTCTTTCAAAACAAGTTGTTAGCAATTTGTGCACAATTTATACAAATATTTATTTACAGAATACAAAAAATGTTGCATAAAAAATTTATTACATTATTCTTGTTTGTTTACTAGTGGCATCAAGATATTAATGTTTTACATTGACTTTATACTAGCAAAAATTTAAATGGCTTCTTTTATGTAGAAACATTTAAATATACTACTATGTACAACTAAATGAATTTTGAGATGTTTCTGAAGGTTATCCGATGTACTGCATATGTTGCACACAATATGCCCATTTAAAATGTTTTTATCTTGTATGAGTCCTAAGGTGGCTTGTTAGATGATGTTGTTGAACTGAGGCATACTCACAATGTGAACACTTGAATGGCTTTTCTCCAGTGTGAGTTTTAAGGTGACAAGTCAGATTCTGTTTGTGAGCTGCTGCATACTCACAATGTGAACACTTGAATGGCTTTTCTCTAGTGTGAGTTCTAAGGTGATTCTTTAGACTACTAGAAAGCCTGCAACGAAATTCACAATATGAACATTTAAATGGTTTATCTGTTGTATGGATTCTAAGATGACCCGTCAGATGCTGTTTTTGAGTTGAAGCATAGTCACAATGTGAACACTTAAATGGCTTTTCTCCAGTGTGAATTCTAATATGTTGCTTCAGATCACCTAATGTACGACAAGCACGATCACAGTATATACACTTAAATGGCTTTTCACCAGTATGAATTCTGATATGTGACCTTAGATCACCTAATAAACGACAAGCATAATCACAGTATGTACACTTAAATGGTTTATCGTCTGAATGAATTCTCAAGTGATTTTTAAGATTGTGAGACTTGGCGGAGGCGTATTTACAATATGAGCATCTAAATGGTTTCTCTCCAGTATGAGTTCTACAATGAACTGTGAGCCCTTTTGACGTTTTTGAAGAATAGCTGCAATATCTACATTTGTAAGGCTTTTCTTGTGTATGAATTCTAAGGTGATTCTTAAGACCACCGGAAGTAGTACATGCGTATTCACAATAAGAACATTTAAATGGTTTCTCTCCTGTGTGAATCCTTAAATGAATCTCAAGATAACTTGCCAGAGTAAAAGTATTATCACAATATGCGCATTTGAAAAGCTTTTCTTTCGTATGAATTTTAAGATGAATTTTAAGAAGGGAAGAAGTGGTGCATAAGTATTCACAATGAGAGCACTTAAATGGTTTCTCTCTTGTGTGAATCCTTAAATGAATTTCAAGATGATCTGTCCGAGTAAAAGTACTATCACAATATGTGCATTTGAATAGTTTTTCTCTTGTGTGAGTTCTGAAGTGCTTGTATAAATTACCCTTTTGACTGAACACCTTATTGCAATAAGTACAAATAAACTTTTCCTCTTTTTCGTGATATACTAAATTATTAGCCAGCACACCATCAGATTTTGCACTTCCTTGATACAGCTCCAGCTCATTAATTTGATTATATTCAAAATTATGTATTCCACTCGAGTTGACTACTTTTTTTACAATTGTGGACGACATTCTAAAAAAGAAAAAAGAAATTTTATAATTTAATTCAGTCCAGCAAAAATTTGTCAGTATATAGCAATTATAATATATTACCTTTATATATTTAGAGTAAATCTTTATTTTGAATGTTTTATATTTCACAAACAGTTCTGTTATTAGTCACATAAATTGACAAAAAACTTTTTATAGTGATCAGACACTTAAATTAAATTAAGATTCTTAATTCAACAAATTAAATTCACAATTTTTTAAATAAAATGCTTTCCAAGTGACGCTACCCACCTACTGAGGCTGATAGAAAAAATGACTTTTCTTAGCTCTTCCCCTGGACAGTTCTGTATTTACTTTATTTAAGTATCAGAAAGAAGAGACGCTACAATTTTTTTTTCTTGGCTTTGTGGAGGTTTACCCTGTAGCTATTACTAATTCTAACCTCAATTCTATTTTTCGTACAGAAAGGGTTTGCACGTAAATATTTCTCATAAGTTGTAAATCTTTTACATCTAAAATATATTAATACAATAAGTAACATGCCTGTCCTAATTAAAATCTGTTTCTTAGTACATCCTACCTATCATATCTGACTAAACCTGAAACAAATAATATCCTACTTTCCTACTGCTTCACTTTACTAATTATTCTTCATTACTACAAAAAGCTGACACGAATGATCTCACCCAAAGCTTCTTATGCAACATTATTAAATAAAAGAAAACACCATCAAGGCAACTCTACACCTACCATTATATTCTTATGACATCTAAAAATTATGAATAGATGCATATTATTATTTTATTCATTTCATACCAACAACTGTGAAATCTTCTATATACAGCAGTGGAAGTAGAGCAAAGAAAGTAAATAAGCATTATGGGTGTCAACATTTATCCAAATTTCATTTCATGCTGTGATTCTTATTATGCGCATCTCTCTTTCTGTACAAAAGCCACAAGACGAAGATACGCTCGTGTTACTTTTTTCATCCAGCTTACCTACAAAAGACTGTTTATGGTTAGCTCGAAAGTTTATTTGTGGTTTGACAGAACTTCAAGTTTCAATCGGTTTTATATCATTACTTGTGCTAAAGTAAACAAGGAAAGTTGATAGCTTGTTTTGACAACAGTATGTCAAATGTCACAAGCAAACTTTACACACAAACTACATTAACTTTTGTACATAAGTCAAATATGCTTAATAGAAATCTAACCACTATAGTCTATATACTTATATATAGTTCAAGCTGAGGATATATAGCACAACTGATGTAAAGTGTCACTTTTCTGTCAAAGAACTAAAATAACCAAATTATGTCCTCTATATATACTACAAGACTGCTACAACTTTCAAAACTAATATCAAAGAAATAATTGAATTTGACATGGCTGCTAATAGAAATACAGTATGGAAATGGCACGCAGTAATAAAACAGCTAAAAGTAACTACAGTTCATAGTGTAGAACATAAAGCTCAGATGAATTTATATTTTTACCTTTACTTTCTTTTACAAGAAAGTACATTGAAACTTGAATAGATTTTGATGAATCTTTTTCTTCTGAAGAACTTTTCGCTGTGAGTTCTTCTCTGTAAAATATCAAAGGAAAGAAACTTCTTTTTTTATGAAATGCATTAATTAAACTAAGTTAAATTGAATTATTTTTCATTTCTTTTACCTATTGTATAGAGAAAAAAGCCCTAGGAATTATCTTTCTGCTTCAATGAGTACTTTTCCTAGTTTGAAAAAAATCGAAGAGAATCCCCATATGACGAAGATAATTACGCCTTTCTCTCTCTTTCTCTCATTTTGTAAAAAAGTTTTTTCTTCTAAGAAATCAGTGAAAGCGAATCAATCAATTTCTGCTTTCATGCATAGGCAATTCTCAAAGGAGAGAGAGAGATAAAGTCTATTATTAAATACCTACCTGGATTTCGACTTTTTTTTACCTTTTGCTGATTTCTCGTTAACTGCCAAAACTTTCTCTAGTTTTGCTCATTCAATCTGAAAGAGACTTTTTAGAGCTATGTTAAAAGTTTGAAGCGTGTTGTTATCTCTTTCATTCACAACCAATGCAATATACGGCCATAAGAAGTAATGGGATTTCATAAATAGCAAAACAAATTGCTACAAGGTTAGATTAGATTATGAACTATACAACACACTTAATTACACTGGCAAATAGTCCAAACTTTATGCATTGACCTAGATTTCATTTTCACTAGCTAAAAATGACACTATAAATAAACACCTACTTTCACTCTCTATTCTCTATTACAGTAGAGCAGTCAATAGCTGATGTAATTTCCTGGAAACTTTTACTAAATATATATATATATATATATAAGCTTACCACCTTGATTCACCTTAACTTTCAACTCATTCATTTACAAAAGTTACAAGGATCGATTAGCTCATTTTCATTAAGACATGATAATGACCACGAAGAAGGAGAAAGTTAAGAGAGCTCTCTAGAAGAGAATCTTAAAGTATAGGTAAAGCAAATATGATAAAGTGCTTCTTAACCTATGTAATAAAATATGAGTCAAACGTGAGGCTTAATATGGTACGATAATGGCTTCAAGTTTGTCTTTTAGACAACTTTTGTGATGAGCTGAATTGATGGCATAAACGTGGCTAGCTTACTAGACAAGAAAGGTGAACCAAGTATTACATCTGGTTTTTGTAATCCACGAATGCACACAACTTTTACCATTACGCTATTGACTTTAGAAAGTAATTAGATAGTGTGTAGGATGCTCAGAGCTGAGTAAGCGGGCGAAGTTTTTTGATTACATTTACTTACGATTACAAATTACAATTCATTGAATACTTGTAAATTTTATATCAATATAGAATTGCAGCTACTTAGAATTAAACATATAGCAATGAATTTATATACTGATTGTAATTACCTACAATCTAAATAGAATTACATCTGAGATTACAATTACACAAAAATCTAATATGCAATGACTATGACAATTGTAATCGTTAATCTAAACTCTTTAACTATATAGCTCTTAAGAACAGTATAAATGAGCATCACTCTATTATTTCTCATCTACATTTGAACTCCATTAGCGTGAAATCAAGCAATTTACACACAACATTACTATATATAGTCCAGGTCAAAGTTGCGCAATAGAAATTATACAATATTTATTCAGCCAACTCCCTTTACTATAAAAGTATAATTAGTATGCAAAGTAATGCATGAAAGAACATCAAAATGTTCGTTGGGATAGGTCTCACAACTAGTTATATACAGTGAAAGTAAGTTTGTTATGCAAAGAAAACAATCACGTAACATTATTACCTACCTGCTCTTTTACTATACTTTCAGAATAAATTAGCATTAGAGTAGTATATATAGTATATAGCTAATGGATGTGCAAGCTAAGATAAATAGGAAATGTATAAAACGCAGATTCCTTTTCTAAAGCTAAACCGAAAATTTCAGCTAAATCTCATTTACAGAATTGAAATATATTTTATATCTTGGTGTCTTTCAGAGCATAAAATCACAGAGGAGAACTGTATATATATAATGGGCAGTGTGCCACACCATATAGCACTATAAGGTTAATGTAATTTTCCTAGATTTTCAGTTTCAAAGGGTGGAGAGCTTTGAGATGAGATGTCTTTCCTCAGTGGTAATTACGTTTATTTTATGAATATAGGACAACCTAGCTAGCTATCACAAACTAAGTATGGAGTCTCCTATTTGCCAAAGCAATTTCAACTCTGCCATTATATTAATGTGATTTAGCTTTTGAAGTGCTGTTGGCGCTATCCTAATACTCCATCCACAAACTAACAACGCTTTTTTGTACACTATGTTAAAATATATGTATTTCAATTAAGCTTCTTGTTACAAGAGCAAGTGTGTAAGGAGAGAGATATGCAAATAAAGAATATTTGGTTGCATTTTTCACATAAATCTTAAAATCCTCTATATTTACACATCAAAGTCTTTCAGCATTGTTATATATAGTGGAATCTGTTTATAGTGGTGAAGTTTCAGTCTCTCGGCTTAAGGCCTATCTACATAAGTTATATCGATTCTTTCTATAATAGTTTTTGCTTATAGCAGTATTCTGTTTATATAGGAATAATTTGCAGCTAAAATTTTAGAAAATTTTGTTCTTTCTATGAAGGTAATTGGGCAAGAATGTTATTTTTAGGTATTTTTATCGTTTTCTGTTGAAAGAGTAGTGAAAGTTCTGAAACATTGTACCAAATGTCTATATAAGGAATAATTTAGATTTTTGGTACGTTTCAGCAACTTAGAGTAATTAATGCGAGTGAATCTGTTTATAAACTTCAGTATCTTGATCACAAAAAGTTTTCCTTATAACGATAATTAGCTTGATTTGCTCTCATAATCTGTATAGACAGAATTCCCTTATAACGATGTTCTATCTATAATGAACAAAATTTGTTTGAATATTGGTCTATGGTTAATAAGAGGGCTGACTATATACCAGGTAGGATTTAAACTTCATCTAATACCATTATAGACATTATACACTGTATATATCCTGTTGTAGGTGCTGCAAAAGATTACCAAAGTGTAATAATGCAAATAGCCTAGAAAAAATGTTATTCCATAAATCTTCCCTCCTTCCTTATAAAGTTGGTTGACTTTTTTTTCTTCTGTACTAAAATGAAACTTTTTCTTATATTTTCTTCTCGTTTCCGTAAAATAATAATGTGACAACGGGATAACTACATCCGTAATGTAAGGCTCTCTACTTTTCCACCCAAAAACGAGAATAAAGCTTTGTGGTAGAAAACTAATAAAAGAAAAAGTGTAAAAAGAGATGTAAATTGAAGATGAAAGTGTACACAATTCTAATAAAATAAAAGACTTTGTGAAATGTGAATTCACCTTTATGTTTCTCTCTCTTCTAAAGAAAAGAACTTAAAATCATACTCCTCTGTGTATAAAGTGTGTAATTTGTTCATCTCCTCTTTCTTACTTTCTCTTTTGTTGTGCCTCACATTTCGCTCAATTGCCTCCTGTACT
>VCNE01003741.1:0-10120 GCA_009869805.1 Oncopodura yosiiana | reverse complement strand
TATAATATACGTTATTTCTTTCAACTCTAAACTTTAATCCCAACAAACACCCTTTAGAATAAAGCTCCCTATTGTCTTGCTCTTTGAAATAATTCCGGGTATCTATTTCTATAAAGCTTTTAATACAAGTGTGTATGCCTTAGAGCCTTACATAGAAGTTCGAAGTCAAAAAAAATGTCAAATATAGTCAAATATGTATATACAACATACAACATTGTGTCCTTTTAAACAGCAGGAGGAATTGTTCAATTTATTCTTTTTGGACTTGACTATTGTAGCGTGGGTGGGCCCTTTATCAACATTTGTCCACTGCAGGAGTTCTCTTTTGACCACCGGTCACACTCTCTTCTCAATAACAGTCAAACCAAAACTTTTTGTAAAGTCAAATTGTTGGCAATTTGAATTGTTTAGCTATTGTACAAGTTATTATTAGAAACACATGGATTGCAATATTCTTTTTTCAAGTGTTCAAAACGATGACATTTCAAAATGTTTCACAACCTAGTCTCTCTTCTATAGAGAGTACAATGCCAAAAATGTGAAATATGAGAAGTAGTTAAGAGCCTTTATTTAAGCATGTGCCTTATGACTTTTTGAGATAAAGTGGAGGAAAGAGAGATAAAACTATTGAAGTATAGAAAAATTGAAAAGCTATCCTAAAGTGTCTTTACTATCTATTGTGACAACTAGTTGACATTTATACGATACTCACCTGAAATCTAACAATTGAATCTACTCAAGACTTTGCATTAGACTAATTTTATGGTCCAGTGCTATACTCCTATATACCCTGTGGCTTTTATTTACGTATACACATTTTAATGATATGGAATGTGGATTTTTGGATTGGTTTTATTGCACCTTTTATATATATATCCTCAGCTATATAGAAAATATTTACATGTTCAATATAATTAAGACTAATTGAATAGAACAGAAGCTGAACTTAGGGTTTAAAACTATTTATAATTCTTTATAATGAATTTAAGCCGAGAACAAGCTAACACATTTGTATGATTTATGAACCTAGACTTTTCGACGAATTCCCTACAAAACCTTTTAAATCCTTCTCGTTAAAATCACACCATGCAACATTTCTCTACTATTCTCTAAAGTCTCTAAAAAGCATTTACCGATTTAAGTTTAAAAAGAATACTTACCTTTATCTTGCATTCTCTTATGATCACTTCCAGAACTTTTAACAGAGTCAGGCGAATGTAAGTTTGTCATTGGTGGCGTAGCAGGTGGACTTTGATCAGATCCTATTGGTGGTGAGATTGATGACGCTTTGATATTAAGTCCAAAATTTTGCATTCCATGACTTAAGTGAAGAGCATGTGGATGTGGATGTTGATGATGATGCATTGGATTATGAGGATCATGATGATGATGACCAAGTAAATGATGAGATTGAAGATGATGAGATCCTAACATATCTCTTGGACGTAGAATATCTTGAATTCTTAGGAGTCCATTGGAGCACATGTTGTTGACATTGAGTTCATTTGAATCTATTGATGGTGGACCATTTCCTCCTCCTCCTCCACCTAATTGTCTATTTGTTGGTTGCATCTTCTGTACTAAATTCATTTGATGATGATGAAGTAATTTGAGATCTTTTGAAGATGAGTCACTATAAAAAAAAAGTTTACACTCACACAAAACTGTTAAAGTTGTTATAAAGTCACTTTTAGAAATTGACTGAAGGGCTCGAGTTGTTTCTTCCTCAACACTTGTTTGTAGAAAGGACACATTTAGTGAGTGAGCATCTCATGTCATTTCATTTCTTCGGGTACTAAACTAACTCAAAGGGCTTTTCACGCTAAGTTGCATTTGTTGGTATATAATATGGTATATAAAGTGGTGGTTGTAGCAGGAGCAGCAACAACAACTCTTCAGCTTTGGTTGTTGTAGGCAGGGAAAAGGATGGGAAAAGTGTTAGAAGGCGGTCCTCACTTCCAATCATAGCCTTCACAAGCCAATAAGAGTCTCATTTATTCTTTCGATCAGGAGAAAATCATGTTCCATTATAATAGAGAACACTGTGTGCGATCTTCTTACTTCCGCTTTTCCTTCACCATCTTCTTCAACTCTTTTACCATCTTAAGAGATAACATGATACACATTTCTCTCTCTCTGGCTTTCAGTGCATACTCAGTATCTTTATAAGAAGAGTTTATAGAATATTATTATCTTTGCATCTGCTCTCTTTCTCTAAAAGTCTTAGAGTTCCCCTATTTTCGGTGGAGAAGATTATTTAAGCTGACAACCGACAAGATTGAAGAGATGCAATATAAGAGAGAGAGAGAATATATATATAGCTATATAGTTGAATCTATGTGTCGTAGAGAATTGGTTGCTCAATTAATATTAGAGAAATTGAAGACAAGTTTAGTAACATTGTGATGTACATCTAGATATATGTACATGTATTATTATTATTTGAAGGGGAGAGAGAAATGATCAATAATATTATGGTTTTATTACCTCTAGAGAGATTATTGTTGTCAACCTTCTTATTTTCTTGACTTGATAATATCTGAGTGTATACTATAGTTGTATATAGCCTAGTCAGAGAAGAGTAGAGAGACGAGATAATAAAATTGTCTCATTTTTGAGCCAAGGTCTTAAACATTAACAATTTGATGATACTATTATATGGAACAAACAAGCAATTGGCCATGCTACTCGTAAGAACTCGTGCTACAAAAGTAATCTTAAGAAGAAGTTTGCCCTTTGGGTAGAAAACAGTACTTTTTCTTATAGATGAGAGTTATAATAATAATCTTAAATATTATATTATGACTGACTGAGAAGTTGTAAGAGATTTTATGATTAGTATCTTATATTATATGTTTCATTGGAAATTGAGACCTTTTTTCTTACACTATTATTGCATATATTGGTTTACTACGTATATGTTGAAGAGATACTATCTGTTTGTATTGACAATATACTACACAATAATTCTAGAGGCGAAAAGTGATTTATCTAATCCCACTTATCTTCTTTACCTGCCTAAAGCTAGAAGGGCAGGGCTTTTTGGGTCTCTTCTGACCAAAAGACATCAAAACAATCATAAAGAAACAGTTATTTGGTCAAACTCACTGACGACTTTTGGTTTTTGACTCACTCAGTGTTTGTCTGGTGTGTTGAAATGTAATGGACGTAGAGATAGATGAGTTGATAAGAAATATAATAATAATAATAAACAAGGTTGTTACTTATTAGTTAACCACTCTCTGAAAAATTTAACATATATTCTCTACTTTCAAATTCCTTACTTACATAGTACATGATACAAATTAATTGTGCAACCAAACAACAAAACTCTGAAATATTTAGATTAATAATAATAGAAACATAATAGAAAATGTAAGAATAGTATAAAAGAAATTCATAATAAAAGGAAATAATAATGTAATGTAACAAAAATATTAATTTATGCTACAGTAGTAGAAGTAGTAGTACTAGTTGATGTTGATGGAATATGAATATTATCTTCTGCATCACCACTACCATCAGAAGACACAATGTTGTTAGTTGGTGAAATGATAGTACCACCACTTGAGTCAGCAGCATCTTCTTCATGATCATCATCATCAGTGAAATAAGCTTCGACATTGTCAAAAGATTCATATTTAGTATCACCAGATCCATCTTGAGCTTGAGCCATTGCTGCAATTTGTGCTCCTAAAGAAGTATCTTTATCACTAGACGTGTTGACTTGTCGTCCACGAATAATATGCTGAGTGCAATATTTATTGACAAGGCTTAATGCTAGGAACTCAAGTTTATCATTTATAAAAGGAAGAATTATGTTTGAAGTGATGAGGATAGCAATAGTAGCCACCATCAAGGGAAGATATGCTACAAATCGATAGCAAATAACAGCAGTTTCTCCATAAGTACATAACTGCAAGTAATAATAAAAAAATCATATTATTATTATTATTATTATTATTTGATGAGTGTTATTTTTATTATTTATTCTCTTCTTTTCTTACCAATTGTCTCAAAGATAAGAGATAGTCACTGAGAAATGTTGTACAAGCAGATGGTCCACAAACAAAATGTTTTTCTAAACTTTTCCATGTACTGGTTCCAAACATAATGAATATGACGGCTGCAGCAAGTCGAATAAGCTGTTATTAAATAAAATAAAATACATCAATCAATAATCAATAAATAAACATCATCAATACTATTACAATAATAATTTATTTCTCACTCACCATTGCTACATGATTAGACAATAATTGGTCGCCAGTCTCAGTTTTAACTTCATTATCAGAAGTAGAACTAGGTTGTTCCTCTTGTTGTTCACTAGCAGCTTCAGCTTCTTTCTTTTCTTTCTCTGCTTGAGCGTAACGATGTTCTCTAATTGTATTGCAAGCAATATGATGAGAAGTCAGGATGCACATTAGAAGAACAATACTGTCCATCAACTCAAGTCCAATTGTGACCCATGCATAAGCATAAGAAAAGAAAAACATCACCATCATTCTTGTCACTTCATATCCACCAAGTGATGTTGAGACAATATCATTGAAAATCCAATTTCTCTCACAAACAAGAACAACACAGAAAGCAGAGATGTACGACAACAAACTTTTCTTGAGGAAAAAATCACGAACTGGAGCAATAATTGGAATCTTTTCATCCTTGTCTTCACCTATATAAAAAAAATTGATGAAAATTAGTAAAATCTTTTATTTTTTAGCCAACACACATATAATTCTAAAAAATAAAAAAAACTCACCATTTTCTTGTTGAGATTTTGGTGATGGTGGTGGATCATCATCCATGAATTTGGAATCTTCATCATCAGAAACCAATGGTGGCACTTCTCCTCTTTCGTTAGTACACTCGTTTTGTGACATTTTTTTACCAAATTTTAATTAATTTTCAGAAAATCAAGAAAAACCACTTTTTAACTCAATTCTTTATGATATTTATGAACTTTTTTTGCAGAAAGAAGAAGAAAGCAAATCCCTCGCAAAATTGCAAAAAAAAATTTGCGATAGATGACTCTATGCTACAAAATGGCGGTTGTTTATTTCTTTGTTTACTTTTGCATGAAAATCATAATTACTTTTAATTTTGTTCATATTATTTGACAAACAATGGATTACAATAATTCATAAAATGATGATGATGATGATGATAATAATTGTTTATTTCTTTGTTTACTTTTGCATGAAAATCATAATTACTTTTAATTTTGTTGATATTATTTGACAAACAATGGATTACAATAATTCATAAAATGATGATGATGATGACTAATGTACTCGTTGACGTTTTTGTGAGCGATGATTATGTTTTGATTGAACTACAGATAAAAAATTCATAATGCTATTAATTGTTGTGAGTGAGCCATCAGATTTTGAGCGACGATGTTTCAATAAAATAAAAACAAATATAGAAATAGCAACACTTCGACATGCAACTGCAACTTGAGGAATGACATTGATGAAAACTTCTTCACAGAGAGAATGTCCCAATTGATTTTGACAGAACTATGAAAAAAATCAACAAAAAGAATATTGTTATGATGTTGGTGAAATTGCAAGGATTTTATAATATTACTTACATCATTCATAATAAAAGTAAACTTTTTAAACTCAGGAGAAGTACACTCATCATTTCTCATACATGAAACACTATCTTCAAGACTTATCCAATGTAAAATCAATCCACAACTCAAACACAGTCCAAAAAGAAGCTGAATAATTAATTCAATTGACATTCGTTTCCATCCAGTTGGAAGTAACATTCGAGTAAAATGCCGAAGTCCCCAGAAAAATAATTGGTATAAAAAGTCTCCCAAACAGAAAATAAAAGCTGAGGCATGAATTGCAAAAATGAGTGCTTGAACATAATATTTTGTGGTTGATGATGAAGAAGCAAAGAGTCCAGAATGATGATAAAGTAAACCAACAATTATACTAAGGCCAACAACATTTTTAAATGGTTTGACTGGTGTCACTAAATGAGCTGCCATGATGAAAATATTATAATGGATAGCAGAGGAATGGTGGTGGAGTCTCAAGAAATTGAAGTCACAAGAAACATATGAAAATATTATTATCAACAGTAAATACAATTTGTCCACAGCAACAAATATTTCATGGCGTCTCAGGATTTCTTTACATTTGTTGCAAAATTAGCTGTAAAAATGTCATAAACCAACAGAAGAATGTTGCTGGTGTTATTATTACTCATATTTCATATAATGTGTTACTGAGTATAAAATTCCCTATTCATATGATTTTAGAAAAACCGGATTTATATTGTAGTTACAATTTTAATATTTTAACACAAAAATAATATTGAAATTTCAAAAGTGATGAGAGGTGGCAAGCTGTCAACTTCCTGTCAAATATTGAGTGATAAATGATCCTTTTGAAAATAATAACTGACTTTTCCGGAAATCTTTCACCTTCATTTTCTAGTCTTTTGCTCTTTTCTTATATTATCTACATATGTGTGTACAATCAAACAAAAAGTTGTATACATGCCCAAATAAATGAGCGACGTACTTATCTTTCTGGTTTATAATATTCCTTAAAACCCTTTTGTATTCCTTTTTCTTATTATTCGGCTAACATAATAAAGCAAGCCTTTCTTACAACAATGGAATGTGTACATATATGAGCATTATAAATACCAATAAAACTATAATATTTGTCCATTGTTGTTCTTTGAAAACTTGACTTGAAGCAAAGTACCTGAAAACCAAACAGTGTTTATAATTTTTAAAAAGTGGAAAGACAAAAAGAATGCCGAAGTGTAATGGACAGGACAGTAGCAACAACATTTTTCGGTATTGTAAAACAAGAAACAATGAAACAAGCTTAAAGTTTAAGACCCTTTTATTATACCGATGAGTGTTGCTTTCTAAAGATGAGAATATTTTTATTAAAAAGCTATAAAATAAAATTCATAAAATAATCAATAATTTATATATTAGTGCAGATTCGATAAAAGAAAATATTTATATAGAGAGGCAAACTGAGATTCTAAAATTCAACAACATAGCAATATTCCAAAATCTGACCTACAATCCTTTTCAAATGATAGTCCCTTAAGGTCACAACAAAAATAATTTCTTCACTTGACACAAAAGTCATAAATGTCAATAAAATGCTACTTTGTGTACCGCCTCTATAAAGGCTATAGTGCGTATATTTGTGTTTTTCAGTATCATCAACTTAAATATACGACAAACTATATAAAGCTTTTATAGTAATTTCACCTCTAGCCATAAAGAAAGGAACCGACATGACAGAAAAAATAATAAATGCTCACATTACGACTCAAATGAGGATATAAACAAGCTTATGGACAAAGTAATAATATTGGTGGTGCTGGTTGAAGTCATATCAGTATAGTACACCAATAATCTCGAAAATCATTTATTTTACTGTGGTACAGGAGGCTTTAGCAAAGATATTATTTTAACAGTGTCCTGCTGAGCATAAAACCCTACCGCCAATTAAACCTTACAACTATAAACTTCATACTATTTGGTCACTTTGTGACAATAAATGCTCAATAGAGTTTAACATTGTTGACACGAGAAAAGTACAATCTTTATAACTTTCTCTCTATACATTTTATATTGCAGTAGTATAGTAAAAGAGTAAATAGCTAGTTTTAATCCACTATAGTCATCTCATCAGGGTGTAAGAGAAAATTCAATTAGATACTAGAGAAGCAACAGTAATCCATAATGTATAGTAAGTGATGGTAATTGTATGTTTGCTACTACCACCAATATAATCCTTTTGAGGGAGAGAGGAGAATTCAGAGTATGAAGTTTACTCATTTAGAAAATGTCAACCATGCAATCAATTGTCATGCTTATGTATGTTAGCAAGAAGTTCAAAAAAATTCTTATGTCCAGAAATGAATTATGTAGTAAAAACACTTTCCTGTGAAGAGTACTAATACAGCTTAAACCAATGAAATTACTCAATTTTGTGGAATTATCTTAAAGAGCTACTACTCTTATATTTCTTCTAATTTGGATTTATTATTAAGTTGACTGCAAGATAGTTGTATTACAACATATATGTAGATATATTTCAAAATTTAAGTCAGTTGAGTAGATATGGAGTTTTCTGCAAGATCCTTCAGATTCTAACTTTGATAAACTGAAACAGTAGAATTGCTTTCATAACTTGAAAAGTATGTAAAATACATAACATTTTATAAAAATTAGGTACACACTTTTAATCTCCTTAGATTATATAATATTGTTGTTCTCTGAGTAAGAGTATGGACGTGATAAGTGGTAGAGAATTTCTACTGTAGGAATTATACGCAGGATAATAATTCTACTATTTTTATTTATAGGACAAAAATAGGACTTAAAATTTCATCCATGTACCATTTGTTGTTGCACATTTTCTGGACTTTAAATATGCAAGACCTTATGTAATGACGTTCAACCGCCTCAGAAAAAAAATATATAAAAAGCACTTACCAGTTATACAGTAATTGATATGTATAGTAACTGATTGTAAAAAGCACCGCTTACTAAATGACATTTCAAATCAAAGTGGCATTTTTATCGAAATTAATGACAAGGCAGTTTAAAAAGTTGAGAATTATGCATTTATAAATACTCTATTGGTCTTGAGACTTTAAAAGACTGCATACATATATATACATATAAATTATAATGTGCTGTGATTTTGGTGAATTATATATGACAGATCGTGCACCAGAGTTTGCATATAACTTAATTAAAAGAATCCCATTCATTGAATATAGGATTCATTGTACACTTCTCCTAATGTAATGCTGCTCTCATTTCAGCATTTCACAGATTTCACACTTGTTTTTAATAAAAATCAAACCACAAATAAATAAAAGTCTTGAGCAAGATATATAGAGAATGAAATGAGACTAGAAAATGATTGTGTAAATGTGTAGTAATAGGGGCCAACTGATACTCTTTTTTGCTCTGTAAAAATTTATTTTATGGATGATATAAGGGTTATGAACTAGAAAAAATTAATTAATAGAGATTGATGTAGATTACAAATGCACATTGCTCAAGAAATTAATTTGAATAAATTAAGAAAGATGCAGAAGTAGATTGCCTTCAGACAAGTAGATAATTACAATCATGTCAATTTCTGGAGCCGGCTGAACTAAAAGAAATGAAATAAAGTCAAGTTCATGCTCTACATTTGCATATTATTCGTGGAGACCCTTGTGGCTTCATGTCTATTGTTCTTTTAATTTTTCTAGCAAGGAGGTCTTCAGTGACCTCCAGTAATTTAATCAAAATATAATGAATTATCTAGAAATGTAGCATCTACTCTATGAATCAATGCACTTTCTTTTAGAGATTATGGAACTATCAACTAATACACATATAATTAAATGGTGACAATAAACACGATGAAGACGTCCACAGAATTCTTTTCATTTTACATTACTATTCAACTCTTCTTTATTTTAATATTATTAAACTGAAAAAAACAGTTGTGAGAGAGTTAGAATCGTAATTTTTGGAAAAACCATCTATTCTTGCCACTTCTATATCTCTCCTCAAACTTGGTCTTGATTTGATAACGGACCTTCTTTCTCTTCATTGGGTCACGAAGACTTTTCACATTCTGCTCTTGTTTGCCAAAAGGAATATCCACAGTATAACGAGTTGGCATTAAATGATTATAGTTGACCACCTACAACAACAACAACAACAAAATCAACAATTTATTAGCCTTATTATTACACATGAAGTAAATAAACAATATAATAATGATAATCAAATTAAACGAGATGACAATGGCTTACTTTAACAAATGGCTTCAACTTATTTCTCTTCTTGATTTTATCCTTGCTCATTCTCTTAATAATTTTTCTTGGATATCTATCAATACCAGCAACAATGGCATGCCCATATGGTCTCTCTGTTGTCCCATCATCATTGTTTTTGACAACAATTGCTTTTCTTCCACTGTAGCGGCCATTCAGGACCAAAACAACTTTTCCGGGTTTCATAATTTTACCCATTTCTGTAAAAAAAAACCACAAGAAGCAAACAATAAATTAACACATTAGTTAGTACTAAAGATAATGAGTAATATTATGTGTA
>VCNE01003740.1:0-11975 GCA_009869805.1 Oncopodura yosiiana | reverse complement strand
TATACAAACAAAAAACTAAAATCTCTAAGAAATCTTAAAATCCCACAACCTTTTTCTCGCTTCAAAGGATTTATTCTCTTTCTCTTTCATAATCTTTTTTGCCTTATGAATCATGTATTTCTTATTTAGCTGATCAAAGAAAGTGCAGCATTCTTTTTATGAGTGTGGGTCTTTTTATATATATATACAATATTTGTCTGAAAATGCATCCAAGTTTACTTTTCTTCTTTTTTTGAGTGCTTGACTTGAGTTGAAGAGTAACGTTGCTGCATCCATCCAAAAAGAACTTTTTTTTATATTACCGTCCTGGATATTATTTGAAGAGGTTAGACTGTTCTCTTATAGAGCTAAGGCAAAGTCATCCACTTAAGTTTTTCTGTGTATCTCATCACATCTTATCTTATTTACTTACAATTTGGAATGGGAGGAGAACTATCTTAAGAAAAAGGGTTTCAGGAAGGAAAAACGCCATCATGTCAGATTCAAGTGATGAGAGAATGATTTCATGAAGGAGACTTCTTCTTCCAAAGCTAATGGCTCAACCAAAAACTTTTATATATTGAAGTACATAGTATAGAAGTATTTTGAAGACGCTTCATAAGACAAACAAGTCAAACAATATTACAACATACAAGCTATTAGTTATAAAAGGGTTAGGTCTCTTTTTTGAATTAAACCTTTTTCAATCTTCTCAAGCAGCCAGTTGTCTATCCTTGATTTTATTTTATATTGGTAAATTAGTAGAGAATAAGGGCAGCAACAACGGAGATTGGAAATTTTGTCTCATTTTGAAAATTCTATAAAAATTCTATCGTTGTCAAAAGGTATAGTCAAAATGACAGAAGCAACAGCAGCATGTTGTCACCACATTCTTTTTCATGTCATACTTTTGCCTCAAGCATTGCAAACAAATGGTGAAAGTCTCTCTAGTTCAGAATGTAATATATATCTTTTTAAAGAAGCAAGGAAAAACCAACAGCTTGTTGTTCTTGTTACATAATACACTACTTCCATGGTTTGGTCTACGACATCGACATTAAGATCGCATCTTGAGAATATGGGCAAGACTCTCATAACAGAGTAAGAAAAAACTCTTTGAGCTTTTATAGAAGGCAATGGGCCAGAAATGAAAGAAAGCTTAGTGTAGCAAAAAGCAAGGCATGGACACAAAAAGATGAGTGAAGTGAGTTGAGTAAGAGTTTAAGTTGTATAGAATACACACAAAAAATGAGAGATACACATCTTGTCCATGTCTTCACAACAAGAAAAGAGCTATATAGAAGAGAGTCAACAACTAGAGTAGAATGCGAAAGAGAGTTGAAACAGGTGTTGACAACTTAAGTAGATATATCCGTCTCACACAGTTTGTTTAGAGGCAAGTTGACACTCAAATATCATCAGCAACCACATCTTCTTTCTTTATACTCATCTTCTTTTTTATATTTTCTTCCCTTTAGTCTTGCTATTCACGTAGATTCTTCCTCTTCCTTTCTTAAGGAAAGTCTAGTTATTATATATTGCGTGTGAGTAGATATTGAAGGCACGTAGTTTTCAAACTTTTTCTTATGATATTAGTAACATAGTTTTGCTCTCATTATAGCAAGAGAGAGCCTTAGAGTATAGACAGTATATAGAAAGACATTTACAATTTTTTTCCTTACTCACTCTTGTTGTATCATCTCTTATGTTTGTATAACCCTTGCATCACTCATTTGGCCTTCAGTCATAACAAAACTCAAGTGTTTCCTTAAATATATACTTTGACTCAAATTGAGGGCTATAAAAGTGGTTTGGTTTGTTCTATGCTACACCTTGGTGTGCCTACATTGTTCCTTTTTTATTGTTGAAAGCCATTACACTTTAAAAACACATATTACTAATGGAAATAACATCTATTATGTTGTAGCTCTCTCTCTCTTACTCAACTATTATGTATATAATGGGACAAAGCAATTCAGTCATAACAGACAGCTGTGTTGACTGCTGACGACGACTGTGAATATGATGAGATACCCCTTCTTGACCATATTATATACTCAGGCTTATAAAGATACACACATTTACTAAACAAATATAGAACCATCATCACATCATCATCATTGACTTGGTTTACATAGTATAAAGTAGATACTTTATGCTTGTAGCGATTGCTTCGCAGTAATTTCCGTTATAGAAAAGTAGACATATGGAGAGAAATATTTATGTCGTCCTCTGGGTATTTAGCAAAGAGACAAGGTAATTACACGTACACTCAGAATAATAAATATGCAATAAACAATTCAGGCAATGGATGCAATTTATGTCAATTTATTTTATATATATTTTCAATTCGTGAGCATTTGAAAAGCTATAAGCAAGTGTATTACAGTAGAAGCAATGAAATGAAATCAAAATTTGAATTCTTCTTGGCAATGATGATGTTGTTGATGTTTTCTACTCTAAAGTATTATACAAAAGTCAAGTGCTTAACCAATTTCATAACATAACATGCAATCAAGTTTATTCTATATAGTGTATACCACAAGTATAGTTGTTTCAGAGAGGACACAAAGTGGAATTTGATTGAAATTGAAGAAATTCCTTGCGCTTTTGAACAAAGCTAAGAGAGAGAAGAGAATTATATTACAATTTACTGGAAACGTGGTTCAGAGAGAATTTCACTTGCTTCCGCTATGTACTTGACCTTATGAAAACGTGCACGCATCTCAAGAGGAAAAAGAATATAACGAACGAAACTCAAGAGTGCATTTTGTTTTGTTTGATTACACTAAATTAGCGTAAAACCAGTGATGCGCAGATAGGGCATGAAATGACTTTTAAGACTATAGGAATTGAATACATGACAATAGAATATTGCGTAAACTTTACTATGCATTATGTAAGAGACGCACCATACACTATAGAATTGATGAAGCAGCAACTGTATAATGTAATACACGAGTCAGAATTTGAAGGGATTGATGCTCATTTTGTCATGACATAGCAGTGTAATAACATTGAACTTTCTAAGCAAGTCTCTGGAAAGAAGAATGAGAGAATTGATTGAAAATTTAGTTTTCTCTTGACTTGACTTTCAACCTTTAAAGATCCTTTGGAGTGAAGGAAGTTGAAACGTGTCTCTAATGTTTTTCCTACCACTATGATATCATTGTGAGCTACTTTTCTCAAGTTAGTCAGTCAATGCCAGGCCACTATTATTAGATGTCAAAGACCATTTCTTCTAGTCTCAAGTCCAGGATCCAAGCCAGAAGGAGATCAATTATTGTCTTAAGCAGAAAAGTAGGAAATCTTATGCTTTATACGCACATGCACTTTAATCTATACTATATATAAAGTCTTTGCCAAGACTCAAGTCATCTTTGCGGTATGATGTTAGACTAAGAGTATAGAGATTAGATTGAGCTACAGATTTAGATTAGTAATATTACTCTAAGAAGAAGAAAGACAAAATTCAACCACTGCCAAGTATTAAGGTGCACTATTGTAATGTTGAACGTTGTGTTAAAAAAGACTTGGGAGAAAGATAGTTAATGTGATTGTCATTGCCAAAAGTCAATTCTTGTAACCATATAGCTCGTTCTTCTAAGATGGGATTTCTAGGCTAGGCAAAAAAGACAAAACAAGGCGAGTATATAGGGAGGAAGAGTGATTTCTTCTTGATTAAAATCAGTGTGTGGTCGATCACAGTGATTAGTAAATGACATGAAATAAAAATTGCTTCTGTCCCTCGTTGCATGTGGATTCACTTATTATCTCTTCTTCTTCATCTTCTNCAGTGTGTGGTCGATCACAGTGATTAGTAAATGACATGAAATAAAAATTGCTTCTGTCCCTCGTTGCATGTGGATTCACTTATTATCTCTTCTTCATCTTCTTCTAGATGTACATACCTATATAATGTGTTTATATGGAAGTAAAACTAATGTTTTCTTTTTCTCTACACAGATTCTCAAACGCAATGGGCAAAGAGCTGCTGGTTCTGTGGTAAGTTTCTTTTTTTAGATACTTTTATTCCTTATACGCTTATAATTTTTGTAAAATTACTATTACTTATTCTATTTAGATCATTCTTGTAACTCATGGCTCTGTCTCAAATTCTGATCTGGAAACATCTTTGGAATTGCTTGAAACGAGAAGAAGTTAGTGTTGGATCAATCGAGTATCCTTCTCTTGGTAAGAGTTTGAGAATTGCGTAATATATTTTATTAAGTGAAACCTACCACTCCTTTTCTAATTTCCTTCAATGCGATCAAGAGACAAATTGTGTATGCAATGCTCAAACAAACAAACCAACTTAAAGGAACTTACTATAGTACTACCGAAAGGAGCTAAACTAATGTACAGTTAAATTTGTTCGTCATTTAGCGTCATCATCTATGTAATAATTCGCATTAATAGCTCGTGAGCTCACGGTGAGCTTGATTGAATGATAGCTCTCAAACAATTTCAATTCACAATTCAATACTACGTCTCAGAGTTTTATTATATATATGTAGAGAGATACAGCTTGGAGAAGAGAAAATGTAAAGATTGATTGCTTGAGGAAAGTTATTCAGTTATTATATATTGGTATCTCTCACTATCAGACAAAGTTGCAAATCAATGTGCCCGCAGCGTCACAGTTGTTCCTTTTTCCTCTAGTCAGTCAATTCTATCTGCAGAAATGGAAATAATTAATTTCTTCTACATCACTCTGTCTCTGTACGTTGAGAAACAAAAGTAAGCCAACTGAACCGACAATGAGATGCAAGTAGTAAATAATTGAACAATTCTCATTGCTATAAATATTGAATATTCAATTCTATCTCTCTTCTTGAGAGGAGAAGGCTGTTGAGTTAATTTAGTCACTCAGTAATGTTTTCGTAAGTAAATGCGATAGAGAGTTCAAATATAATAATAAAAGTTTAGGAGCCAAAGTTAATTTCTACGTTTGTCTCTCTCTCTCTCTTCATTGTTTTGCCATATATAAAGTTTATATAACTTGAGTTAGATATTATAATAGTCAATGTGCCAAAAACACAATGCAATATATATATATATAGAAGAGAGAGAGAAAGTCTGAATTTTCTTCTTTATTATACTGTGTATTTCGTCTTCTTCCTAAAAGTAATCAATAAACTTGGAGTCACAGGCAAAAGACAAACTTGTAGAAACTTTCTTAAGAAAGTGTATTATATGTACATATAGAGTAGCCAAACATTTGAGTATATTTCATTCATGCTCGTCAGTTTCTATCTGATGTATGATTTCAAGTTGTAAGAACATATAATAATTGATGATTCTTCCCTTTGCACTTTGCCAAATATATGTATGTACAGTAGTTTAGACTCAACATTAAATGCACTCTAGACTAATTCAAGTTAAAAATTCATCTCAGTTAGACCAACAATAATAATAAGGATTTAAAGGGATTAAGAAATAAATGTTTTTGTGTGTGTGTGTGTGCTTAAGACAAAATAAATAGGATGCGCGTTTAAAATAGCTATAAAAAGTTGTATTACTATTAAATCTTTATGGGTTTATATATATACGAGAAATAAATGTATAAAGTTTCTCAATATATTTTAGAAAATGTTATAGGTAGTAAATAGGCTTATTGTAACTTTGTCGAGAGCAACTCAAAAAAAGTCTCTTTAATGTAATCTTGCACACCGAAGAATCTGTAAACATTTTTCTCTTTTATAGTGTATCTATATACTATAGTCGGTAATGTGAATTTGTACTTTACTCTACACACATACAAAATAGTTTTCTTCTTGTGTGTGTACTTCTTTTACAACACAACCTATTATATAATGATGGCACTCTCCTGTCCGCCGGCATGTACTACTTTTCAATTTATAGAAAATTGAGAAAATGATGTTGGAACAAGTTTGAAGAGTAAAGAGAAGAGAAAGGAGATATAAGCATTGGTTTTGGTTTAGTTATAGGAAAAGAAAGCTAAAGAAGAAAAAAAAGTGATAGAGACAGAAAGAGAATTGAATTGAGCTGAACTTGCGGAATTCAATTGAATAGAATTTGTCGTTTCTCGATCTTGACTTGGCTACGTCTTTCTTTTCCTTTTTCCCTTTTACTATATAAGATATTTGTACAATGCTAACTCTTATCCCTTTTTTTGCTGATTCGTTTTTTGAAAATAGGCGATGGAAAAGTGTCTCTGTTGTCAGAACAGACTAATGGACCACATTTTACTGTACGAGAGTCGGGTATTGGAAGCCAGACGCATATGAGTACATATGTACAATTGATAAATGCTTTAATGACAATCCAAAAATTCTTCACCGAATCTGTCTCAGCTTCTTGGCCTGTTATGGTAAGGAAAAAACTTTTTTTATTTTACTACTTATATCGTTGAATGAAAGATATATTTGAATAGTATAGTCTAAAAGTTATTTATGACAAGTATACAAGCTAAGTCACCACCTTGATAAATCTTCAAAGTTTTTATATTACTATTATATACGGACAAAACTGTACTCTTCTAAAAGTACAAATGCGTGTGTAAATTATGATGGTTCAGTAGTAAAGTATAATCTATAAATCTCTATGCATGTGTAGATATGGAATGCATTATATGTAAAGTAACTAGCAGAAAGCTATAACTGTTACTAATTTATGTAAATGAGAGAAAATGCTGACATTGAAGAGAGACCACCGTAATGTGTACAAGTTGAATGGCATAAAATTAAGTTTAAATTTGTATAATGAATACTTTGCTTTGCACACTGGTCATCTCTTCTCTTGTAATATAGCATCTATAAAAAACGAGATTTGAATAGAAATTGTACCACTGTGCTTTACATTACTCATCATAGAAGAGATATTTTTTGTAAAGCAATGAATACGTGTATAATACGGCAATTTAGTTTTTGTCAGTTGGTCATCATAATACTATAGCACACTCAAAAAAATATTTCTTTGACTGATGACTACTTACTTTTTTTTACAAGAATTGTTGTTAATATTTAGTGTACCATGTCAGAGATAACACGTTCAAAATGTAAAATATGATGATGATGACGATGATGGCTAAACGTAAATTATTATTAGTGGTTTGATGCTTTTTACACGGTCTATTTTATTCAACACATATTTTTCAATGAAATGCACTCAACCAAAATAAGAAAATAAAGTAAAGCAGCAATAAGTTTATTTCTATATATAAAAACTGTTTGTTGGTCAACCAATATAATGCAATGGTAGAAGTTTTTGTAAAAAGAATTAAAAGATTTACTGTTATTGTTGTGTTGTTACACTGTACTGAGTTTGAATGAAAATTTTTGACAGATTATGAATATATTTAAGAAATAGTTCAGAAATTCTATTCAAAAGTTTGGGTCAAGTCATATACAAGCTCCTTACTAAAATTGGATTATGAAACTCTATTCTTAGCCAAAGGATTTTCTTCAATATGACAATATAGCAATAGAGACCGTTATTAATTTTTGAGCTTGGAAAAAATTGCTAAATGTTTTACATACACATCATAGTTCCTTCTTCTTGCTTCATTGTCAAAAATGGTTGCTCAAGTATGTACACATGAGTAGCGTATACATGATGGCAAAATTAAAATCCTTAGAGCCTCAACATCTCATAACATGACATTTAGCTGTCTAAAGAGAAAGATGAGTGACATGACTTTCTGGAGGCTATAGTGCAACATAGTACACGTTTCCCTATGTAATCACACACGCGAAATATAAAAGCTTGGTGCAAAAGTTAAGATTATGTAACATAGTCTACAACACTCAAGTGCATCTCACATTCCATTTAACTGGAAGCTGTGTGCCTTTTAGTTGTTTGTTGTATATAGTCATGTAATAAGCTACTGTAGTAGCGCATTTTCAGTAAGAAGAAAAATTCCATGTATAAGCTCATAGTTTTCTCGTAAATATTGAACTAAATAAGTTTGCTCTGCTGGTCTAGATCACGAAGCTTCAGACTGTCATAAAGTTGGACGTGCAAAGAACAAGAATAATGGGGTTGACTGAAAAACATTGTTTATATAGTTATTGCTTTTTACTATGTTACTCACTTCTACAGTACATATATCTATGTACAAAACCATTGCTTACAGACTACTACTATATTGTGTGTACTTTATAGATCTATTTTGTAAAATATAGCTTATTGTTGGTAATAAGTACATTGTATGACAATCTCTGGCACATGTGGGAGTTGAGAGCTAAAGCACCCTTCGCTACTTTCTTTCTCTCTTCAATAAAGATATGAAATTTGATCCGTCAAAAAATTACTGCAGAGAAAATAATCTTAAAAAATATTCTTATGGGTACAAGAACACATGGCTTCTTCTTCATTCATTCAATTCCATACTTAAATCATGTATTTATTCATTCAAATATTGTTAAAAAAGGAAATATATGTATAGAAGAATAAGATTATTTTATGAGAGAGGGTAGGCAATGATAATAATAGGATTTGAATTACAAAAATCAAATAGGCGTACTCGTACTCGTTGTCATCATCTACATCTGAGTCAGAGACATTTGGGAATACTATTATCTAAATAATAAAGAGTGTGTTTGTAGACGAGAAAAAAGTCTACTTTTGTGTCTACTTTTACATTTAGTTAGTATGTGTCAAAGAGATAGAGAAAATGAGAATGAAAGAATATGGTAGGTCGTTGCTTTTTCAGTTCACTAACGTGTTATTTGCTAGGTCATATATAGAGACATAAAAGTCCGAAGTTGAATGTGCGTAATTACCTCATTTATTTTTATGACAATAGACACATCGTACACTACATAGAAAGAAGATAGAGGCAAACTTCCTATATACAATCAGGTACAAATGTTGTAGTATAGAGCTAATACTGGACTCTTAGAGAATACGTTGAATTTTAAAACCATTCCCTGTCATCATCATCATACATAATATGATCCAGTTGTGACGAGAGAGTATTGTACAAAATTGGATTAGTGCTTTTGGGACTTGAGATTTACACTCGTAGGAAAATAATTCCAATTACAATGAGAGAAGAGAGTGGTGATGTCTGACGGGAATTGTGTAATAGCTCTGAGGACGGACAAAATGAATGATTCAGTATTGTAAGCTACATATACTGTAAACTCTAAACACATAATCTTAATACATGCAAATTAGAATTTATGACTCAGACAACATGACACTTCTCTTATATAGAGCTAATAGTACATTCTCTGGGTCATGAGAGTTTGTTTTGAAGATTTTGAAGAGTTGTAGGTGGATTTTGTATAGTATATACAATTGCACGCGTGTATAAATGTACTGCTGTTCTAATCTGTGAATGACATCTCAAATTTACTTGAACATATTTTATTGTATTTACAGATTCATCAAGCTGAGTACAAGGGCGATTCTCGGAGTTATATTGAAGCAAATTTCAGTTTTGAGTCCTCAAGTGTTCAGAGTCCTGCAGAGTTTTTCATCTATACTGCTAATCCTAATGATCCTAAAATCAACAGTGTTGAGTTAACTAGTCCAACAGGAGTAAAGTATACAACTCAACTCAGTGATTTTTTTGATGTTCATGCACTCTCAATCGACACAATGATCAATGAGGTATGTATATGTATAATAATCTGATATATTTTTGACTACTATTGATTGTATCATAAAAGTATAGACAAACATCTGCTTCATTGAGTAGTACGACAATTGAGCAAATAGGATTATTATATGAGTTTCCGGAGTGAGCTCTTATTGCTTCAACGGTTAAACATCATTTATGAGATCCAAAATGGAAAATTACATGTTTTACAACTGTAGGCTCTAGGCTTTTTCTCATGTAACAAATGTATGTGTATCATGTACAGTTTTTTACAAGAGGGTCATACATAGTCTTCATCTTTTGCAAACAACCTACACAACTTATCTCATATTACACGCTATTACTTGGTTATATGCAAAAATATGAAAATAACAGGTTTTCATTCTTCTGCAAATGAAATATATTGACAAAATGAATGTAATGTAGCTGTTGCTAAAATACAGAGAGATATAGATAAGTATTAATCTCAGCTGTGTAGTAATATTTTAATTTTGGCCAAGACAAGACTCAAGACATTTCTCTTGTCAACAAATCACCCAACAGCAGACGAGTTTTCTCTCTCTTCACAAGTACTATACTACTACTATCCTAGAAAAAAAGAACATCAGTGTGACAAGACAAGCATTAAGAAAGAAAAAAAGCTATATAGGGTCTTGCTTTTTTAAGATAGATAGATCTCACTCTCTTGTACGTATCTTCTCTATGTAAGCACACAACATGTGTGCCAAAAAATTCTTAAGAAGACAAGAAGAAAAACGAACACAAACCACTTGGTTGCAAAGAAAAACTCTCGAGTTTTTCTATACTATGGATGGCAAAATCTGCCATGTATAGATTTATGCGAAATTTTGTCCTGTTTACAGGAATAACTTGCTTGGCACTGCCAATATTTCATCTCTGACATAATAACATAACAAACACACATGGTCTGTAGTACAAATACTTTTTGGAGACAAAAGCTCTCTATGTTGTTGGCACGACAGAAAAAGTTGTGTCTTTCTAAGTAGAAAGTTCTACGCTTATATGTACCTTTTAAGAGAAATGGATGAACGTTTATATAATACAATTTTGGATTTAATTTTACAGCCTGGTGTTTGGAGATATCGTATTGAAAGATTGGCTGACTCACATCAAAGTCGTAAGTTTAATTATTATTTAAATTTGAGCTTATTATTAACTTATTTATATTAATTTTTTATTAGATTTTGTGACTGTGGTATCGAAAACGACATCAGAAGATTTAAATGCTCGACTTTACTCAAACATGTTGAGTACGGATAAAGTCGTTAATTTGACAGCTACTCCATTGATTCTATATTGTGAGGTAAGTTGATAATAATTATGAATATTAAATTAGTTGAATTACAAGTACATAATAATAATTAATGATAAAGAACTCACATTAGTAGTAATAGTTTACAGCTTAGTACTTAAGGAAATAAGTATATAGGTAGTAAATAAAATTACATTAATGTGTCATGTCATAGTCATATGTAGCTCATGTAAAAGACACGACAAGTAAAGAAAAGTTGCAAAAAAAGATCAAAAGTCAACACCATACTGTGATGATGAGTTCATTTTCCATAAACGTGTATGACTTCCTATAAAATAGTAATAATAGTAATCGTACAAAACAGTCTTTGAGAAAACTTTTTCCTCACGTTTGAATGGTTGTTGAATGTTGGAGAAGATGTTTATAATGCACTCATTTTCACAAAGTTTATATCATCATGTAATGATCAAATGTTCACGTTTCAAGAAGAAGATGCTGTAGAATAACTACAAGTAAAAAAGACTTCTTTTGCCAAAATGTCTGTTAACTGACTGTTGAAACATCAAATTAAAAAGCTTGCATATTTGATACTACAACAACATGCTAAAATGTTTTCTCATAAGTTCTTCATGTAAAAGCTATGTAGTCATTATGTCACATCATTTACAGGCAACCATATATATAAGTATATATTATATACATCAAATAACTTTTTGCATGTTGAGAAAAGTTATGATGTAGTCTTGTAAAGTAGTAGTCATAATGATGTTTAGCAAAATGAGAAATATATATATACGAGTCGTTTTAACTTGTTTACAAGTTTGCAATGTAATTTCAGAAATTTTTTTACACATTTTCTTGAGTGTAGTTAAATTTTTTGGAAATTGGCAAAATGTAGAAAGAAATATGATGTTGTAGCCTTTAGATATATTTTTTTATTCATCATATATATTAAAACTCTCTACATGACATCAAATACTAAGGTAGGGCTAGTAGAGAGTGTGCAAGTGTCATTTATAATGTTTTGCTAAACGTAATATTTAATAGTTTTGCATATTTTTGGAATTCTTATAATATTTTTAATAGGATTTCATATATAGCAGTGAAACATTTATCAAATTACGTATATAACTAACAGAAAAGTAGCTAATG
>VCNE01003739.1:0-10722 GCA_009869805.1 Oncopodura yosiiana | reverse complement strand
AAACGAAAAGAAGGAAGCCAAAAGGGAAATCTCCAACATGTTTGTCGTAGTCTATAAAATATATATAGAAAACCACAGTAGTTCACGCTTTCGCCAATTCTAAGCTCTCCTTTCCTTCAACTTTCTCCTTGAAATGGCAAAAAGGCTTTGTGGTGAAAGAACATTTCTCTTTCTCAAAAACCGAATCCTCTTAGAAAGATGAACATTGTACTACTTTTCCTCTTCAAAATCTTTTAGACGACGACTCTCTAGTCTAGAATCAAAATGAATGATCCGACTTTATTCTTGAACCAACAATAAGTTTTTTTTTACTTTCAGAGAGAGTCACAAAGTAAAATGTAGCAAAAGCCCTTAGTTTAAATTCCACATTTCTGACTACATTTTCTGTTTTGTTGTCTCTCTCTTTTTCTTGGCCTTAGATGCAATCTAAAAAGTCAGAGTTGAATTTAAAATTGTTGACTATAGTATAGATATAGTTCTTGATTCCTTGTGTGTTATGTTGCTCTGGTGGTTTTTTGTGTGCTCTTTCGGTTTAAGAAACTGCTTATTGATTCTAAGCAAGTTTCACAAGATTCTTCTTCTAGACTCTTTCAACTGAAGAGAAGACATCTCACGTACTAACACAAATACAATGCAATCGCAATCCTATTTTGAAAGAATGAGGCTTTAGTATATATACTTTCTCTCTATAGTAGGATATATAGGAAACCGAATGTAAATCTTGCAAGAGTTATACATATATATAGAAGTAAGAAGGAATCAGCTAACCAACATATTCTGAATTCTAGAAGGTTTGAATTGAAGAAAGTATATTGTGTGAAGCATATAAATTGTAAGGGGCTCTAGTATAGGAAACCAAACCGCAAAAGTCGACTTTCATTCTTGACTTGAGAGAGAGAGTTCACAGTTGAGAGAAAAGTTAATTCCAACACGTAGCTTTTTGCATTCTTCTCTTTCCCACAGTCTAATACTCTGAACTTTTATACTTTCCTATGTTTTTACTTTCTTGTGGTTTTTGAATTTATATGCTTATGTCGTAAGCTCTGAAAACTAATCAAGTGGTAAGGAAAAGTTTTCAGTTCACAATCTCAATAACATTTGTATATGTAAAGCTTATGCATTCTGAAGGAGGCGGGTTCGATTCCCACCACTTGTATATTTTTTATGTATTTTTAATAATTTTTTTTAACTTTCTAGTAAATTTTGACAGATTATAAGTAAAAATTATCCATTTTTTATATAGTATTTGTGAGTTTGTAATATTTCCTTGAAAGAAAATAAGCAGTAAAGTCTTCTACAAGTTGATCTTCATTTGTAACAACATTGCAGTGACTCCAAAAAGTGATTCTTATTCTGAACCAAGCCTAGTCTTCCGCTTACAAGAATTTGGAGAAGCTATGAAGAGATACGATAGTTTCAAATAAGAAGAAGTGAGCCGAGAAGAATACGATTTGATCAAAAGTAGCTTTTTTGCTGGTAGACAATTCTGTCCAGTGCTTCTTTAGAGAAAGGAAAGAAATATAGTAAAGTCTGCAGTGAATACCAAATAGAAGATTGTCGTCCAATGTTTCAAGAATTCAGAACTCAACCTTCTGCTTGTGAGTTAAGTTGACTTGACTTTTGCTATTTGCTCTACTCTACTCTAAAGAAATAAAGTGGAAGAGAGTGTGTAATCAAAAGTCAACTCACATTCAAGAAAGCTCAGTGCTTATATGATTATATTTCTTATGTAGGCCCAAGTAGCAAATATATAAAATCTTGTATAAATGTACCTTATAGAGAAAGGTCGCATGTTGAATATCTATTTGAAAGACTTCTTCTGCTATATATTCCTCTCATTATTATTTAATTCTTGTTCCTTTTCTACTCTGTTAGCTTTTCTGAGGCAATTTAAAGTAGAGGCTGATGAGAATATTCTTATGTCATCTTGAGGTTTGAATGTTGATTTGGTGAGTTGTAGAAAGATAAGAATGATAGTAATGACGACGATAGGAGATAATCTCTGATCTTGTGGAGAAATGTGACAATTTAATTAAGTGTCATGAACCACTCAACTTAGACTGACAGATAGTCAATTTGTTAAGGTGAAGATAAGATCTAACTAGGCCAGACTAAGTCAATGACAGGGCTTATATGTAGTGATCTATAGAGTCTTGGTTTGTACGCTCAATAGTAATTTCTATCATAGAATATCATGACTCATGGTCTCCCAAAGTAAATTAAGGGACAAATAATAATAATCTTGGGCTTTGGTAGAGAGGCTCAGGTTTTTTAACACGAGAATTTAATAGTCACTATACTCAAACGGCTTAGAATAAAATAGAGTCAGAACACAAATCTGAGACATTATTGAATGTTGAACTTTCTCATCGTATTTTTAGAACTGAAAATGTCAAGCTTAATTATAGCATCAACTCTGTTTATTCGAATCAAAGTACACTGTCAACATTAGAGATGGACTAATTTCTTATGTGATCCAATGAGATCCAATTTTAATTTGGTGAAGTAAATTGGCAAGCATATTTGCTGAACCAACTTAACGTTTGGAGAGCATATAATTAACGTCTTTTGGATAGCCGTGAGGTAAATTAGTATAATACATACATTTTCTTTTAATTGTACTATATTATTTCTACAGATTGAAGTAATTGGATCGTTGGGATCTTGGATTTAGTACTGATCTTTTACAAGTTGTAGCCATGTTTTAGCACCAGAGAGATATCTTTCTAGTATCAAAGATATGGTAATGTTGAAAAAATTGCTGTCAATCGAGAGATTTAGAACACGTAAACTTTTTAGTCCAGCAAAACTTGATAATTGACACTTTATTGTTGAAGTTCGAGATTTTGCATGAGCTCAAACTCCTGTTTCTAATATTAATTATCAAATTACTCAGCAATTTTTTTAAGTATATCGTTAAAATTTTATATGTATGGTTTGAAAATCATATCAATATGCACATAAACTTGCATATTTAGTTGGAACATATTGCCAAGAACTGCTCCACATAAAAACTTGTTACTATCTGATCAAAAACTTGAGCCTCTCCTTCTATAACAATACACTTTTTTCACAGAAAAGAAAATCAGTTTCCCCAATTTAGCAAAGGGCAAGTCAAATCTCTATTTTGCATGTCACCGTTCCATAAAATAAAACTTGTATCCTGCTCTCCTATCATTTTCATCTTATAATAAATACTAATACATTTTACATATGGAACTCAACGTCAAAACATAAAACACGAATTATTACATAGAACTCGAAAAAAAATTTAACGGCACAATAATAATCTCAACCTTTTGCTTGCTAAACTGTCAACTCTAATTCAGTCTGAAAACACAATAATATAATCTTTTTGTGCTTCAATATACATTTATATGCATTCAATAGGCAAATGTAAATAAGATATTCTCTCCCCTACTAAATGACCATTAGACTTTTTAGAGCTACATTGAGTAGGCGAGTTTGAGATTTTGTCCAGTGATTATTTTTACATACGCACAACTCTTTAATTTCAACCTAAAACTTCTAAGGCTCTTTGCACTTGTGAAAATACTAAAAGCATGCTCAAACTCAATTTACATGTTCCCATATTACATAAACTAACACCTTTTACGCTACCAAGTTCAAAGTACATTTTAAATACAGGTCCAAATGTTATATGGTCAACTTTCACGCAAAGCAAAATTGCCTTCTTCTTCTATATACTATAAGGCTAATCTGACACATGTAATTAAAGATTAAAAATGTAGTTTGCGACTACCAATCCCTTGCAATGAAACATAACATGCAACATGACATGACATAAGTTTTGAGTACACATGCACAAAAACTCTCTCTTGGAACATTTCAACAATTCCAACAAGGTGTCTACTAAATGTAACTCATAGTATATAAGTCTAATCTATAAGTGCTACTTGAATTGAGCAAAAACGAGAAAGTTCACTTTGCTATATTACACTACTTTTAGTATATAGCGCTAGGCTAGTATATGATATACATATTTCATTTCACTGTGGTTGAGTCAAAGTTAGAGTTAGACAAAAAAAGTTGAGGCAGAGAGAACGAAACTTTTTGTGACACTTTTAGTATCACCTTTTTATATTTTATGTCCCACCAAAGTGAGTTTATGAGGAGGAGAAACATGAGAAATCCATTGTGTACTATATAATGTACTGGCTACACAATTTACACATGCTATATATGCTATATAGACAATATAGAAGAGTTGAAGTGTTCTTTGATGTACAATTCATTTGCATTATACAGTGGAATTTGTCTAGAAAGGTGAACATTTTCGTGATGTTTATACAGCAGTTGAAATCGTTTATATTGGTCCAGCGTTATATGAAGATTCCACTGTATATATTATAGACTAAAACTAGAATGAAGAAAATGAGCCCACCTTGACCAATTTAATTAAAATGAATATCAGTGGTTACCTTACAGAGTAAAAGGTGTCAAAACGCACGCAGCAATGTGACTCACAAAAATAAATTTAAAGTCAGCTATACCATTAAAACGAATATAAAAAAAGTAATAAATTTCGTTTACTATTTACTACTTGAGCTCTTAGTAGTAGTAGTAGTAGAAATAATTTAATCAAAGCAACAATGAAACTCGTTCTAATTGTAATAATTGTAGTGATCACCATTCTAAACAGAGTTGCTGAATCTCTAAATGAGCCAGATGAAGATAAATTTTTAGCTGAAGGTCTTCCATCTGAAGACTATTTTTTTCGTAATCCTGAGAAAAGGAAAGAGAGTTTAGCTCAAGTGAAGTTCTATTTATATAATCTAGAAATGTAAACCCTCAAATCAATTTATATCATAAGCTAAATTATATTTTATTATATTTTTTCTATTAAGCCCTGGTGATTATGATGGAGTTGAAATTACTAAATCATCTAATGCTATGAATACACCACAATATAATCCTAATGAAAAACTCATCATTCTCATTCACGGTAATTATTAAATAATTGACTCTTGTAAACATATTTACTATATAAGCATTATTTTTTTAAGGTTTTAAGGAGAGAGCTCAAAGTTTTGTAAAAGTCGTTGACATTCACAGGTCTATGGCAAAAATAAAAAATGGTATATATCAATGGCTCTATATTAGCTTTATATATTTAAGTCCACATATAACTAATTAGTTTCTTTTTCCACAGCTTACTTACACATGTATCGGACAGAAAACATAATTTTAGTTGACTGGCAATACATGTCACAGGGAATGAAATATAGCGTTGTATCATATTTGGCTTACTACGCTGCAGAAGTAATAGCTGACTTAATTATTGGACTTAAGGCCAATAATCTACTTCAAAGTTATCAAGATGTTGACATTATTGGATTCTCAGTTGGTGCTCATATTGGAGCCATAGTTGGGCATTGGATGCAAAAGAAAGTCAATGAGACACTTCCACGAGTTGTAGGTTAGAATTTAAAAAAATTGATATATTCAATTGCCGAATGACTTTAAGTGACTATTTTTATTTACAGCAATAAATCCAGGTATAAAATAAACGTCTAGTTGACAACACCTTAACTAAATATTGTAATTCGCAACGACTACATTTTCTTATAGCTGGCACTACATTTAGTAGTCCAAATATCAGTGCATCTCATCGCTTGGATATAGCTCATGCAAAATTTGTTCAAGTGATTCATTGTACTAAAGGAAGTTCCGTTTTGACAGTTGTAAATCAAGAAAAATTAGATTGGGCTGAAAATGCTGAATTACATCAATCTAATTGGGATCTTCAAGGTCATGCTGACTTTTTTCCTGAAGGTTTGCTTAAAAATTCTATGCTGATAATAAATATGTATATAAATAATTTTTTATGTTTTTTTAGGAGGTGTAACTCAACTTGGATGCAAGACGACTTTATGCTCTCATAACAAATGTCCGGATTTGTAAGTAAAAATTAGTCTAATGAAGGGAAAATTGTTTGAGTTAATTTTATAATAGATTTGCTGACTCAATAATCAATCCAGAACAATATAAAGCCTGTCCATGTGCTGGAGGATGGGAAATGTATAGAGAAGGAGGTTGCAATTGTAAACAAGGAACTATAATGGGTGAATTTTGTCCTGACACAGCCCGTGGTCGATTCTTTCTAAAAACGTATAACAACATGACAAAAATTGTTCGTAATGCAGATCTACTTGAAGTATTAAACTTAAACCATACATTAAAAGCAACTCAAGTTCGACTTGGCTTTGCAAAAAATCGCTCAGGAATTATTATGAATGCTTTAAAAAGTTTTACTAAAATGGATAGGATGGATGAGCAAAGTTAAAGTGTTTCTGGAGGATGGGAAATGTATAGAGAAGGAGGTTGCAATTGTAAACAAGGAACTATAATGGGTGAATTTTGTCCTGACACAGCTCGTGGTCGATTCTTTCTAAAAACGTATAACAACATGACAAAAATTGTTCGTAATGCGAATCTTCTTGAAGTATTAAATTTAAATCATACTTTAAAAGCGACTCAAGTTCGACTTGGCTTTGCAAAAAATCGCTCAGGAATTATTATGAATGCTTTAAAAAGTTTTACTAAAATGGATAGGATGGATGAGCAAAGTTAAAGTGTTGAAAACTTGTTTTTGATTTCATTTTGCTAAAATAAAATTCATTTATCTACCTCAGTACACATAATATGCCTTGTGTGTTTCTTCTTGTGAAATGTTGTAATCGTTTTATAATTACTGAAAACAACTCCACCTTCTTCTACTTGCCTACAAGCCAATTATACTGAGTATAGTCACGCAATAAATAGTTGAGTCACAGTTCACAGCTCGTAATATGTGTAATAATAAAATATATAAAATGCTTAAAGAGTTTCATTAAACTTTCTCGCGTCTATTCGTTTTATACTATGGATTTTTCTACTACTATAAGTTGCTGAGTTGTTTAAAAAATCAACATTTAATTAATGACTCTCTACTTAAGTTTCAAGCTATAGCAATTTTCTGTTTAGTTGAATAAGCTAAGAAATTTGGAGTCAAATTTCAAGTATAGGCACATATTGTCTTATTTGAGTAATAAAGTCAATGTAAGACAAATTGCTGATCAAAGAGAGTCCTCTCAAATTTCAAAGAATACAATAGACTCTGTCTATAGTGGTAGAGACTATCAAAATCTTATATCGGAATTTCTAACGCTATATAGAGAGAGAAAGCCTTATAAGAAGAATCTGTCTATATAGTGCTATAGTAAGGAGCAAAGGAGTTGCTGTACTATAAAAAAATCTCGTCTCACTTTACATATTTAATTCCATATACTTCTATAGCTTACGTATTCATTACTCTCTTTAACTTCAACATCCAAAATTTCCTTAATTCTCCAATTTTAGCTAGATTTTTCTTTATAGGGGACTAATTTTTTCTATAAGGAAATGTCTAAGAAGTGAAGCTAGCATACTGAGCCAATTAGCACTATAGAAAGAGACAAACTTTCTAAGATATTTTAGGACCGCTATAGGCAGAATAGCACTATAAGCAAACCTCTTAAAGAGAGACTTGTGATAATGTATTACTATAGGAAATCCCATCACTATATACAGAGTCCACTGTATCGCTCATTTTGTCCAACTCGTTCATTTTCACTCTATACTTTTTCACACTTCACATATTTGAGACATGATGAACAACAAGTAGAAATTAGTCTTGTAGTGTAATCTAATCAGTACAAAAAATCACAATCCCATTAGAAACTCAACATCAACTTTTTAATCATGACACATTAGATTATCCTATATGCTCTCTTATGTGTGCTCTGAATTTTAAGAGTTGAACTTGTGTACGTCATTAAAAACAAACAATAAATTGAAAGAGAGACTTCTAAAGCTTAACATAAGATATAATCTGCCTACAACTTTTTTTAAGATGTTGAGTGATTTAATCGAAGACACGACTCGACATAAAATTTAACTTGCTACCCTTACATGGACAATTTCGCTAAAGATAAACAATCACTCTCTCACTCAAGAAGACTTATACAACAACATTTGTTTTTATCTTACATCTGTCAATGAAACATCAAGAGAAATCACTGCCGTCAATTTTACGATTATTCAAATTTATCAGTGCATAAAATAAATTTGTTTTTCTCCTTTTTTGCTGACTTGTCGCTCATCTAAGTCCAAATTGCTAAAGCTTGTTAGTCTGATAATCACTTTAGAAAAAAGCCTTGTAGGGACGGAATGTCAACAAGATAAATAATAAAAATATTTGTCTTAAAATTCTTGGCTGGAGTCGTCATTCTCGAGCTTATACAAGACTCAAGAATGTTTCCTCATCTCCAATGTTGTCAGTATGTTACTCAGCTTAAGAAAACTTTTTTAGAGTTTTTCACAAGAGATTTGAGCTTGTTATTTATTTTTATTAACACAACATACGGCGACTTAAAAAGAGCTCAAAAGAAGCCACACACGATTTTAAGACCAGGTGCTTAAAATACAATTGTTGTTTCTTTTTTTGGCTCCTGCACTGTATGAATGATAGTAATGTTAAGTGGATGAGAAATGAGATACTAATCAATGTGGCTGCTCTTTTTTCTCCATTTAGTTGAGAAGTCTCAAGGGAGACTCAAGGAAGAAAAATGTTGAAGAGGCAAAAGAATGAAGAGCAAATACCCAAGCCTTGTACATTGGCTTAAAGAATTTAGATTAATATCTTTTGAAGAGAAAATGTGTCTTCATGACTTGTCTCCACTTACAGACGACTCTCTTGATGGACTAACATATTTTATCTTCTGAGACGTACTAAAGATCCTATAAAACTTGATATAGGGAACTAGAATCATTTTTTAAATATTGACTATATGAAGATAGTAGAAAAATCGTCACTGTCTAAAATGATATATTATATGCAAGAAGTCTTCATATTTCCATAAGCTTTTAAATAGCCTACAGACTATTAATGAGAGCAATTTCCTTTTTTCCATAAAGCGTGCTTCATTTCATCATAATTAAAACTGGGCTGGTTTGTTCTTCTCTAATCACTTTTTATTACAAGAAGCTCCTCTATATCAAGTTTATTAAAAATGTATTATATAAGCTGAGTGCTATATAATTTTTCTATATAGCTTTAGAGAAAAAAGTTTTGCTTGATTTTCCCTATAACCAGTAATTAGATAAAACTATACGAGCCGCCTAAATGACTCAAGAGGATTTACTACTTTGAAGTTTCTGTGATAATGGCAGCTGGGTAAAAAAAAGTTGCCTACCTGCAGTAGTGTAACCTTCAGCCCTGGAGCATCAACCTAATACTTAATCAATAACACTATAGGAGAGAAGTTGGGAAAAAAAGTAATTGATGGCTTGAAGGCTTCAAAGCCCTATCATTACTTCTCATCCCTTGTCAACATTAGCTCGGCTCCATTCTCTTCATGTAATCATAATCTCTCTAATCAACATTTCACTTCTTTCTCGATTACTCTTGAGACTCACGTGAAAACAGCATTATAGAAAATAGAAAAAATGGTTCTTTCTATACTATCATTATCATCATGAGGTCAAAATTATATTTCCAATGTTCTACTCTATCATTTTTTATTGAGAAATGTGTTTTAGTATTAAAAAATGAAGAGGAGGGTTTGACAGCTCTAATCGTCCAAGATTTTTTTTGGTCAAAATGAAAAATGAACAGGAAAAGTTGAGACGAAAAAGTCTCTTCAAGAAATTCATACGCGTCTCTCGAATAGCGGGAAAATTTAAACCTGTGAGCAACGGAAGTTTGCTGTTGTGGACGTAATTTGCAATTTGAACGAATTTTACAGTTTTTTCATAATTTTGAAGTAATTAGTGATCGTTTTAGTGTCAAAATGAGACGATCTGAAAGAATTAAGTTTAATGCTGCTAAAGTGGCCAAAAAAGAACAACAAAAACCACTAAAAAGATTAAGAGTCCAAGAAACTTGTCCATTTACTAACGACTTGGTAAGAAATTCGAATCTTAACTTTGTATTATAATATTTTTTTTATTTTGAAGTTTTTAATGTTTAAATTGAATTTTTGTATTATTATTATTATTAGATTTCTCGTAAAATCTTTAAATATTTGGATCAACCATCTTTAGCATCATGTCGTCTAGTTTCTAAAATCTGGTGCAAGAAAGCAACTTCAGCTGGATACTTTGTCAAGTCTCGTATCAAAGAATTAAAAGATACGAATGGATTCAAGAAATTTTGGTCTGTTTTTGGACCAAAAAATAATTGTAAAGCAACGTCATTTACTCTTGCTGCAATGAGTAATGGAAAAACTTTTGGAGATCATTTAGGAAGATTTATGAAAACTTATGGAGAGAAAATGACAGATTTGGCTTTGAGCTCTGGTGCTGCTAAACATTTGGTTGACTCTAATATCCAACTTCCAAAATTAACTAGATTTGTAGCAAGACAACAAGAGTTTGGTGATCGCTTTTATAAAATGTTGGACAAGGCACCAAATGTTACTTCAATTGATGTCGCACCAAAAGATTTTTTATGTAATAAAATTGAAGAAGCTGGACATCATCGACGAATCAAGGATATCGTTTTCAACCATTGGAATTTGAAACAAGAAGATTTGGTTATTTTACTTCGTTATCTAAATAATGGAATGAAATTGGACTCTTTGATTGTTGGATTTGATAGCGTTGAGAATTTAGCAATGTTGGAATTATTTTTAAAGATTGCTGCAAATGTTTTAAAGAAATTTGCAATTAAAAGAACTC
>VCNE01003737.1:0-11533 GCA_009869805.1 Oncopodura yosiiana | reverse complement strand
CTTATCTGCAACTTTCACTCTAATGAATTTTTTTCATCTACCAGTTGGACTTTCTCTGTCAAACTTTAGGATAAAGAATTTCTCTCTCATGAATTTCTTTGTTTTGACTCACAGAAGCTGAAAACACATAAATTTTTAGCTTTTAGCAACAAAGAGAGAGAAATACTCTCCTTTTTCTTTCAACTCATTCCCTCATTGTATTACAACAAAAACATAAAAAAAGTTCTTTTGAAACATTTGAAGTATAAGGAGAGCTATGTATAAAAAAGTATTTTATGCATGAAAAACCAGCAATAAAAAAAACTCTAGCTGTATCTCTAAAGGTAGTGCAAATATAAAGGACGAAGTAGAAGTAAAATAAAATGTGTGATAAATATTCCATTTTAAAAAGAAATAAAAAAGGAGAATGAATTTGTGAGAAAAACCACAACGTGTTGCCATTTTTGTACTTTTCCTGTGAGATCAAATAAAAATATATGGTAGAAAAAGAAAAAAATGTCAGTGGTTGTAATATCTCATTTGAATTTATAACTTCAAAGTAAAATCTTGCATGCAAATTGAATTTTTTTTGCAGTACTGTCTCGGGACAATTTTATATATAGAGGCCATTAGATATTCACCTGCCTACGACTTCCGGCCTGAAAATTTCTTCTCATCCTCAATTTGACTCAATCAACTATCATTTGTGTGCAAGTCTATAAATAAATACTTAAATGTTTCTTGTCATCTCAATAGATCAAAGTTCATTGGAAAAATTTCCTGTCATCAAATATTTACTTTTGCGATTGCGATACAACTTCATAAATTGCGTAATATTTAACTTCAATACTGACATATAAATATTTTAAATGACATTCAAGTGTGAAGTTTTCAATGTAATTTTACATGTATATATAAAGCTCTTTTTACACTTTCTCTCTCTCATGCTGAAGAAGTATTTAGTGAAGAGATTATGTCCATTGGGGCATCTTGAAACTGTTGAAATCATGGCGAAAACTTTATTGGTAAGCAATTAAGCAGCTTTTAATAAAAACTTTTGATATTAACTGGTTATTATTTTTCTGTTAAAGATTTTAGTTTTGGTTACTTTACTATTTTACTCATCCGTCCAGGCTGAAGAAAAAGAATCTAATAATAATAAAGATCAAAATGATTTGGATACAGCAGCTTTAGCTTGGCCATGGATTGGTCCACCGTATCACAGTCCATACTCACATCGAGTACTTAATCGTCCTTTCTATCATCATTATTATCGACGACCTTATTATTATGGACATGGAAAAGGAATTTGGATTGGCAAATAAACAACATATATATAGTTCAATATCAAATTAAGTATCTGCTGCCAGCAGTGTTTTATTATTATCGAAATATTATATAAAATTAAGAATCAATGAACTCTATAGAATTAATTGTAATAATTGACACATACAAAGATAATTTGTAACTTGTAAGTAGAAAACATTGAATTACTTTGAGTAAGAGTAAAAATTATGCATATTTCTGCTTCTTATTAACAAGACACACTGACGTATTTTACTTTTGTTGTATCTGAAGGACGGGTCTCTGGATCACTATTTTGTATGTACACATGCAATAATGAAGTCTATTTTCATAAATAAGTTAGTATTCTGAGAATATTTTGAGAGGCACTTTGTTTTCTAGCTATAGAGGTACAAAGTTTTCATAAGTACTTGAGTTAAAATTCGTTTGTTGATTACAATATAAATTAAATGTTGTTTAGTATATGACGATTTGTTGATAAGTATTTGTACATTTAAAATTGACGAAGTCAAGAAACTATAGCTGCTGGATTCTTTGGAATTTAACTTCTTCTATCTTCTATATCAGTCTTGAAACGGAATGAACACATTTTCTATTGTTTTTTATTATTATTATTATTTTTGTATTTATGATGTATATGGACGTTGTGCTAGAACAATAGTATTTTCTTCTTCTTCTTCTCGCTCATACTTTAATAGTTCTTCTTTTTCCTTGATCAAATAATCATTATCACTCAAGTTATACAAAGATTCATCTTGAATTTCAATTTCTTCTAATGGTGGTGTAGTTGACATCATTGGAAATAAAATTGCTTCTTCTTCAGAGTGATTTACTTCAAAGTCATCATCTGCTCTAATAATTTTATTGTAGAATGCAATATCTTCAGCTGTAGGTTGTGTAAAATAATATGCATCTGAAATGAAACAAGACAATGTTAATTTCATAAATTACAATTACTCATAATTAAATTACCTTGATCTATTCCTAATGGCATAGAACTCAACTTGTCTGGTTCTGGTAAATCTTCCTCTGCAACATTCTCTTGTTGTTGAAGTTCTGCTAATGCGTCTTCACTAAATACATCATCAATAATTGAATTAGAATCCTCTCTAAGATTTTCACTTTCTGGATAAATATTACAAGGCTCCAAATTGGTCTTTTGTTGTGGAAGGTTAGAGGAGACTGACCAAGCTTGAAGTAA
Source organism: Oncopodura yosiiana (assembly GCA_009869805.1). NCBI lineage: Eukaryota > Metazoa > Arthropoda > Collembola > Entomobryomorpha > Oncopoduridae > Oncopodura > Oncopodura yosiiana. The sequence continues at coordinate 9,048 of VCNE01003737.1, read as the reverse complement.
TGGATTATTCAACTTCTTTGATGATGTTGTTGCTGTTGTTTCAGTTTCACTTTTAACTCGACTTTGTTTAGCTTGTCCAGATAAAACTCTTTGTGGAGTATTAATTTCTTTCTTGATTGGAGTTAATTTTAAAGATGACAAACTGTTATGAAGTGAGCGATCACGAATTGCATTAGAGGAATCATTTAAAGCTGGCTTTTTTCCTGATGATGACAATGATCCATTTTTTCCTGAATAGCAAATGCAAAATTAATGAACATGCCATAATTCTACTAATACCGAATAAACTATTAAAAATATCTCTAATTACCTGAAACATTTCTAGGTTGTAAACCAAGTCCTCGTTTTCCAACTGACATCATTGGAGCTTTAAAAATTTCGACATCATTTTCTCCATTTGCTGAGATGATTGGTCTTTCCCCAATATCTACTCCACGATTCATTTTCTCTTTGTTAATAATAGGTAAGTAGTTTATCACACAGTAATTCGTTTATCAGTTTTCTTGAAATTGTCTATGATATTTTACAAGAAGTTGTTGAAATAAAAAGTTTTACTTCCAATTTCAGAGAATTTTCTTGTCAAGCCAACTGAGATCTTTATCAGTTTTCTTGAAATTGTCTATGATATTTTACAAGAAGTTGTTGAAATAAAAAGTTTTACTTCCAATTTCAGAGAATTTTCTTGTCAAGCCAACTGATATCATTTGAATGAGCGCGCTATCGATTTCTTCGAGGAATAGCGTCTTTTCTCCCTCTTTGTTGCTTGTTTCGATCAAATAAATCACTCAATTGCAAATAAATGAAACCTTTGGTAAATATTTTTTTGTTTGATTTGCATATTCATGCCTATTTTTCTTTATTGTTAATACATCATTCATTATTTTGCATCACATAATTAGTAAATCAACATTCGTATATAAAGTTTATAATTTCTTGTCTGTGATTCACAATTTTCTTAAAATACGACAAAAAACAACAAGTTATATAGTAGTTGTGTAACAATTAATTTAATTTAGTTAATTTTTTCATTTCATGCGACGAACTGCCTTTCTAATTTTTCTTTGACCAGGAGATTGTTGATACGGACCACTATTAACTGTGTCAGAAGATGCTGGAGTTCTATAATAAAAAAAATATATTATTTTAGTTGCAATAAATCTCTCGTCAAAACAAAATTATAGCTTTAGAAAACTTACGAATTAAATTGAAACAAATTTGGGGTAGTAGGAGCAGCAGGAGCTGCAGTTGATGAATTAAATTGAAACAAGTTTGGAGTAGGAGCAGGAGCTGAAGTACTACCGCTATTTCCAGTAAAATTAAAGTTAGGCACAGAAAAATTTGGACCTGGATTAAAGACTGGAGCTGGAGTTGGACTCTGAATTGCTGGCGGTGCTTCTGTTGAATTAAATTGAAACAAGTTTGGAGTAGGAGTAGGAGCTGAAGCACTACTGCTATTTCCTGAAGATGTAAAACCAAAGCTAGGCACAGAAAAATTTGGTCCTGAATTAAAGACTGGAGCTGGACTCTGAATTGAAGCTGGTGGTGGTGCTGCTGGTTTTGTTGTTGCACTGTAAAGAAATATTACGTTAGTCGATATTTTACTAATTTAAAAAATAAACAATGAAAGAATAAACATACGAGTTAAATTGAAATAGATTGGGCGTTGGACTTTGGACAGGAGCTGCAATTCCACCAAAACTAAAGTTTTGTGTAGGAGTAGTAGTAGAGGTAGTTGTTGTTGTTTTTCCAACTCCAAAGCTAAAAGTTTGCCCTCCTCCAGTTGAATTTGACGTAGCTTGAGTTTTGGGTGCTGAACTATTGGTACTTGCACCAGCTTTTTGTTTTGGATTTGGAGTTTCACAACAAATACATTTTGATTTAGAATCTTCGTTAAAAACTAAGCATTCAGTACATTGCCATTTTGATGATTGAGTGATAGTAGTAGTAGTAGTGATAGGAGATATTTTTTTAGTTTCTTCTTTTGCTTTATTAGAATCGGTAGTAGTAGTATTTCCAAAGATTGTTGGTGGTGTTGATACTTTAAACTGAAACGAATTTTGTGTAGGAGTAGTAGAAGAGGTAGTTGTTGTTTTTCCGAATCCAAAATTAAATGTTTGTCCTCCAGTTGAATTTGTTGCAGCTTGAGTTTTGGGTATAGAACTATTATTTGTATTTGTACTACCTTTTTGTTTTGGATTTGGACTTTCACAACAAATACATTTAGATTTAGAATCTTCATTAAAAACTAAGCATTCAGTACATTGCCATTTTGATGATTGAGTGGTAGTAGTAGTACTAGTGATAGGAGATATTTTTTTAGCTTCCTCCTTTGATTTGTTTGAATCTGTAGTAGTAGTACTACTAGTATTTCCAAAGATTGCTGATGGTGTTGATGTTGATACTTTAAACTGAAACGAATTTTGTGTAGGAGTGGAAGTTGTTGACGTTTTCCCAACTCCAAAATTAAATGTTTGCCCTCCTGTTGAATTTGATGTAGCTTGAGTTTTTGGTGTTGAACTATTTGTACTTGCACCAGCTTTTTGTTTTGGATTTGGAGTTTCACAACAAATACATTTTGAATTAGAAGTATCATTGAATACAAGACATTCACTACATTGCCATTTTGATGACTGAGTAGTAGTAATAGGAGACATTTTAGTTNTTGAATTAGAAGTATCATTGAATACAAGACATTCACTACATTGCCATTTTGATGACTGAGTAGTAGTAATAGGAGACATTTTAGTTTCTTCTTTTGCCTTGCTAGAATCGGTAGTAGTAGTAGTAGTATTTCCAAAGCTTATTGGTGATGACACTTTAAACTGAAACGAATTTTGTGTAGGAGTTGTAGAAGAGGTGGTAGTTGTTTTTCCGACTCCAAAATTAAATGTTTGCCCTCCAGTTGAATTTGATGTAGCTTGAGTTTTTGGTGAAGAACTATTTGTATTTGAACCACTTTTCTGCTTTGGAGTTTCACAACAAAGACATTTTGAATTAGAATGATCATTGAATATAAGACATTCACCGCATTGCCATTTTGATGCCTGTGTCGTAATAATACTAGTGGTAGCATTATTGTTAATAAGAGGTGATGATGATGATTTAGTCTCTTCTTTCTTTTCTATTGTTGTTTTATTAGAACTTGATTTGATGTGATTAATGCTACCATCGGTAGTATCATTCTACTACTTGTTCTTTTTGTTTCAATTTTCCAATAGATTCACTCAATGCACTAATTGGCCAAGGTTTTGATGGAAATGAGAAATGAAAATCTTTTGATGGTGAGATTTTTTCAACTACATCATCTTCTATTTCTTCTTCACTTGATTCTCCAATTTTTCTCTTTGATCTTGTAGGAGTTAATACAGAATTTGCTGAAATATAATTAGTAGATTTTGGCATCTCTCTATTACTACTACCAAATTTTTTTAATGGACTAATTACTGTTGGAGTAGTTTTTGAATCATTAATTTTTTCTGGTATTTTTGGTGACTCAAGAAATGAATTACGAGGAGCAGGTGATGCTTTAAGTAATGGTGGTTGTCGGCGAATTGGTGGACCATTACAAAAACTATTACTGTTGTTATTATATCCTTCTGGACTAAGTGAAGATGATGATACAGAAGGAGAGGATTCATTGTGACGAATATATTCTTGTTGACGCTCAGGTCTTAATGGTACAAATGTTGGCATTGCTGATTCTATAAAAAATATAACCAAAGAAATGTAAAATAATTGCAAAATACTTGTTAATTTTAATGTACTTACTTAACATTGGAGTATCAAGAGGTATTTTTCTAGAATTTACTACAGGTGTCGATCTTTGTGCAAGTATATCAATAATTGTTTGTGCTGTGGATGTTACACGTGGTCGCACTGTTGGTGGAGAGCCATCGTCACTATCATCATCGGGCTGTTTAAATGAAATTCAGTAAATTCAATTTAATTAAAACCTTTATTGTTTAATCAATTGAATGAAATTTAATATCAATGTAAAAAAACTTACAACACGGCCACGTTTTCTAGTGGCTTGTATCACAAGGGTTTTATTTTGTCTTGTTGACCAAGATCTGTCAAAAAATCCACTACTACCACCAGTTGACGATGATGAAGAATTGTTCAAATTTGAACTCTTATTTGACATCATATTTAAGTAATTCATTTTAACTAATTAAAAATATCTTTTTTACAATCTTTTTACAGTAACTCAAATTTTCAACAACAGGCAAACGGTTTATAAAAACTTTTTGAATTATGTGTGCGAATGAGACATCTATGAAAAAATCTATACCGGTTGACGCGCGAATATCGGACTTTTATTTTCAAGTCAATTTCCAAGTGTTTTGAAAAAAATGTGACATTTGACAGTGAGTCATTATCTTAATGACATTGATGATATCATCCTAATTACTTATATAATTGCCTACTGCAAATGAATAAATGGCACAGATCTCATAGAAGAGAAGAAAGTAAGGGCAAATGTAAGAAAGTGGTTATTATTTATTTGTACTTTCACTTTTTTTTAAATTACAAAACTTGTAACAAAAGTTCTATATTTTTCTTCATTTCAGTGTCCCAAAAGGTGAAAGGCTGAATGAATTTATAGTCCAAAAGAAATGTTGTCATTGTCACACTGACATTCCATATAAACTGTCAAAATGGATCGATCCGATAGAATACCGTCACGATTACGTCCAGCAGCAGTATCTCTGACAGATTTGACACGTAATAATCCTCTTGTAGACAACTTACTTTCCATCTTACCTATGGGTCATGAAAAAGCTTTGAAAGCTGCCTTTTATAATGTGATTGCTTTGATTCTGTTTGGATTTCTTGTATTGGCTTTATATGGTGTTTACTGTATTTTGGAACCATTTATCAAATCTTTATTATGGGCATTATTATGTGGCAGTGTACTACATCCTTTCAAGCATCGCTTGTATACTTTAACTCATGAATGGTATTTAAAAAAGAAATAATTATTATATAATGGTTTTGAAGAGAGAAATTTATATTTTTATATATTTAATATTTGCAGGCTAAAATCTGTTAAGAAATCATCGACACCATTTAGCATTCATATTATTACAAGTCCACTCATCATTGCTGATAGCATTTCAGAAAGAATTGGTTCTTATGTCTACAGATTTTGGAAACATACACTTTCAGCAATTGCTCTGTTCTTTGTAGCATATTTTGTATATCACAATGATTATTCTGTGACATTAGCTCTATTTCTTCAATTTATTATCACTTGTGCCTTTGATATTGCTAGTGGAATTATTAGTTGGATTAATGGTACGGTTGTCATTACCTTGAATGTTATTTATATAGGGACTATTGCTCATTGTATCTTTTCCAGCTATAATAATAGGTAAAAATAACTTTATTAAGTGATATACTTCAATACTTGTGACATTTTTTAATGTCTTTGTTTATAATATTTTTTAATATAGAAACGAACAAACTTTTGTCAAAGGAGAAGATATTCCTCCACCTACTCGTACACCACCACCAACACCTACAATAGAACAACCTTATCCTTATGTAACAAATGAAACATTAATGAAAGTACTTGCATATCTAAATTGGTCATTTAGTATTGGATATTTGACTAAATTACTACCTTACTCAGGATTAGTAGCTCTTATAATTTTTGTATGTATTGGAAGTATTTCATACCTTCGTGGAAAAACAAGTGATAAACCATTTCGATATGCTCTACCAACAATATCTCGTTATGCTGCTCTTATGGTTTTAAATATTGGAAGTACTAGTAGTAGTAAAAGAGGAAGTGTAGATCATAGTCATGCATTTTCACCAAATACACCAACAACTGATGCTGATGAAACTCAACCTGTATTTTCACCAACAGAATCAGAAGATGAAGTTGAAGGATTATTAGCAGTTGATAGTAATACATTTCTTTATGGTGTTTTTTGTGCTTGTCTTGTTGTTCAAATATGGAATCATATGTGGTTACTTCATTTATTACCTATTCCTGTTGTATATTTTGGACTAAAGAAAATTTGGAACAAGTTTGGTATATTTGAATGGATACAACAAAATTTACAACAACCTGTTGTGGATTTTTATTTTGAACCAAATGGAGCTGGTCGTGACTTATTTCCTGAATCACTTCGTGTTATATTTCGTATATTATATAATGCTGATCATAAACTTATATTCGATATGCGAAACATACTTGGATCCAGTGATATCATCTTTTTGTTTAGTATTTGTTGTAATGGCTACAGTTCTTGGAATTATTTTTGCAGCAACACAAATATATGGTGAAGGTGATCATTTAGTTAGAGTCGGAATGGATCTAGTAAATTCTACTGTTGCAAGACATCCAGAAATTGATCAAATGTTACCCGAAGGTTGGAGAAACATTATGGATTCTATAGTTAGTAATTCTTATCTTTATGGTCGAGAATATATTACAAATATGATAAGAGATTCAATTGAAGGACAAAATCAAGAAAAAGCAGAAGAAATTGAAAAACAAGTTATTGAACTTTGGGATAAAATATATTTAGCATGGAATGAAACATGGGAAAATGCTTTACCATTAAAAACTTTACCAATGTCTCTTGAAGATTCCACAAAAGTACTCAATAATAATAATAATAATAATAATGGTGTATGGGATGAAGTTTTACAAAAAGGAAAAAATGTTCCAAATCTATTAGAACTTTCAGTATTAGCTGACTATGCCAAATCAAATGTTGGAAGTTTAATGTCTGTTGTAGAATCGTTATGGAATATTTTTGTTGGAAATGTATCTTTAGCAGTATCTGCTGTTACATCAATATTCTCTGTTTTATTTGGAGGAGGAACTGCAATACTGAACTTGATGATTAATTTCATAGTGTTTTTCACTGCACTATTCTATCTTCTAAGTTCATCTAAATCAGTGTATAAACCTGTAGAAATATTTAGTTCATGGATTCCTGGACGTAATGATCGTAGTACAAGTTTTGCATTAGCTGTTGAAGATGCAGTGAGTGGTGTATTTGTTGCCTCATTCAAAATGGCATGTTTTTATGGAACTTATACATACTTGACTCATACATTATTTCAAGTTAACATTGTATTTATACCTGCAGTTCTAGCTGCATTATTTGGTGCTGTTCCAGTTTTAATGCCATATTGGGCTGCTTTACCAGCAATATTAGAATTATGGCTAATAAAAGGATTATGGCCAAAAGCACTGGCAATGTTTATTTGTCAATTAGTTCCAATGAGTATCGGTGTTGATACAATTATTTATAGTGAAATTCAAGGAGGCGGCCATCCCTATTTAACAGGTTTAGCTGTTGCTGGAGGTATATTTTGTTTTGGTGTTCAAGGTGCCGTTTTAGGTCCTTGTTTACTATGTTTAGTTTTTGTTGGTTTAACAATTGGTGGAAGTTTTTTGAGAGAAAGTGAGTCTGAAAATGATATTTTGAATACTAACCAATTTTTAAGTAGAAGAGATTGTCGTGATGGAGGAGAAGTTGATAAAAATACTACTACTGATACATAGGACAACTCCAAATAATTAACTACATAAACCAGTGCACAACTTTAATTTAAATGATAATACTCGTTTGTTATGTACAATTTAGTTTTGTCAATTACTAATATTTTTGTTAAATGCAAAAAGAGCAATAAAACTTGTAATATTCATTTTTTGTGAACCTTAGCTAAAAGTATTGAAGAAAATGTAAGCATTTCTAATCCTAAAAATACTAGACTGATGGCATGACCCAAAAATAATATAATATAAGCTGTAAATACATCATTAATTCCTAGTTGATGTTTATAACGACTAGTACGACTCAAGCAAAAAATATTTGTATGTCGATTATAAATTTTGACATATCTATAGTTGTATCCTCTTTCCTTAGTCATTATAACCCTTAAAAAATATTCAAAAATTTTTTATTAGAGAAGTGAGACATTATACTTATACATACTTACTTGTAATTGAAAAACTCTGTATAAATTGAATCTTTCGGAACTGCCATTGCACTTTGAGTAGGAACTTTAGATGTTAAAAGCATAGAAATATGTTGGCAAGCCCATTTAGCACTAATTCCAAGTCTATTTAATCCAGCCAAGAAATGATGATTAAAAGATAGAAATGTACAAGGTAGGTTCAGTTCGAATAGAGCGAATTCCATCTTCAATTCCCATTAAACTATTAATTTTTGCATTAGTTTCTTTTTTTAAAGCATCCATTATATATTTCAAAGTGGAACTAGTATTATCAGCATTAAATAATAATGAGCTATCTGTTAAAGCTGCAAATGTTGGAATTGGTATAATTTCATGACTCAATCCTGAAACTAATGCTGCAGAGTAAGAAATATAGCATATAAGTCCAGTGAATGAACCTGTCATGAAAATGATTCTAATTGATGTTGCTGATGGAGAGCAATGCCATCCTTGTTGGGCTAATGTTCCAATACTCCATAAAATAGATTCATTAACAACAATATCATCATGATGTTTTGATTCATCATCTTCATTGGCTTGACTCTCATCATTCTGTGATGATATTGTCATATCATATTCAATTTCATTGCTATTGTTGTAATGTGTTCGAATCCAATGAAAAAAGTTTAGTGTCACTACAATTACTATCCATATTGAAATTATTGTAATCCACATGTCAATGCGAAAAGGAGCAATAAATATATCTCGTAATGTTGAAGGAGGAGGTTGCAGGAAATAGGCCTTGATTCTATAGAAAAACGTTGAAGAAAATGTACATTTTATTAAATTTTTAAATAAATTTCTAACCCTCCAAGATATGTTGGTTGTAGAAATGAAAGTTCTATTGCTCGATAAGGTAATAAAGTTGATTGTGTAATTTTCAAATCCATTTGTCCCGATCGAAAATAATCAATAGTAATTCCTTTTCTAATAGTATTATTAGTAGGATCTCTCTGAATCCAATCACCTTCAAATAATTCAGTATCTGAAAAATTTAGCATGTCTCTCAAATCATGAAACATTGAAACAGCAGAGCCATTGACAAATTCAAGTTTTCCAGTC
>VCNE01003735.1:0-13173 GCA_009869805.1 Oncopodura yosiiana | reverse complement strand
ATATATAAGCATTGCTCATGTTGTATACCAAGTTTTGTTCAATAGTATCAAAAATTGAATGTACAATAGCTATTTTTGTATCGGACAGTATATATGGTGAACCTAGTATTTACAAGGGAATGATAACCATCACAAATGTCGATTTTGATAAGACTAACTTAACTAACCTTAGTAGATATGGTATCGTATAAAATCTACCCACGTTTGTTATGCTATATCATTCCCTTTGCTAGTTAGCTTTATAATTTAATATCATTGAAAGAAGTGTAGCAAACATGGAGACACATGGTGGCTATAAACTCTGATGATAGTGTTTTGTATTACACGTATACACAATAGTGTCATATATTTTGTCAATTACATTATAAACAAGAGAGTAGCATCATCACCATCATCTCTAGGTATCTCCTGAGAAGCGTAGATCTATAAACCACCTGCAACATCATCATGAGACGAAGAGACTATACATATATATAGCCTAGGTATTTAGTGACTGTCGCTTTCATCAGATATTAAAAGTATTTTAGTATTAAATTGTAGCAGCTGTTGAAAACACAAACTACTTGCTTTTCATTACTTAGCAGCAAAACCAGAGAGAAGTTTTAGTGGAGACATATTCTTATATGAGAGTAGTAGCTTATTCAGACAGAGAGTTTTCGGATCACTTGGGAAATATGAAAGAGCATAAACTATTCATAATACAAGGACTCTGGCAAAGTCTGATAGAAACTTGATTAGTATCTGTATGTTTAATGAACGTAGCCTTTAGAATTATAGAATAGAGTGAGTAAACTAGTTTGTAAAATATCTATATTCCACATCTAAGGAAAAGTTGGAAATATACTAAATATGTTATATGATTCATTTCCTTCTGAGTTATTAATTCTTAATTGCTCTGCCCGTCTGCCTAAGACATTCATGATGTAAATCTTTTGCTTTTATTAATCCAGATGTTGAGTCTGATGTCTGACAACTTTTTCTTCTCTCCGAGATTTTACATATAGATTCCTCTTCATTTCCCATCGCACATCATTTTTCATTTAGATACAAAATTTTGCATATGTATCTATAAAAGTAGAGAGAAGAAGAATTTTCATACCGGTAATAAATTTTGTGTTGTGGCATTATATTAACATTTATGATAAAGTTTGAAAGAGAGAACTACATTACTTACTACCGTAATAATAATGTAATATGAGCAAAAGAAAATTTACTACTTGACTACACATACAACTTCATAATAATAGTGCTATAGAACTAAGAGATTCCTTTTGTAATACATAAGTACAAGGGAAAAGAGAAAAACAATAGATTATTACATTACTTTATACTTGTTTCTCTCTAAGTCCCGGTGGCCTGAGCAAAAGGGTAGGTTGTGATCTGATTATATTGTACTTCATTACATTATATGTTGTACATGTAGTTCTATATTGTATTATGACCACGAAAGAAGAAACAATCATAATTATCGCTTTGTGTCAAATTGCGGAAAATTAACGGATGTCTCAACATTGTGTTCTACTCTCTAATACTTTCCTCAGTTTTATATGCATGATGGTACAGTTTACATTATACCTTACACGAGAAGGTTTTATGAGTGCAAATTATGTTATGCATTCCTTTCTCATCTTGCATGTAAAGAGCTGAAAAAATTGCACGAAGATAGCTAGTTCCATATATATATCTAATATACATTCATGTTTTTCCCAAAAATTTTGTTGGCAACATTAGTATCAATTTTTATTCTCCATCTAAAAGCCTTGATTTAATGCACCCATCACGTCCTTGCATTTTTACATGGATAGCGTGTTATTTGAGTTGTATTATAATTTCATGTTGTTTCTACTATAGAAAAGTAGTCAGTATTATATAGCAAAGCAGTTCAAGGTACTTTATATTATACGTATGTAGAATATATACTAACATTACATATAAAACGAGCCTTTTTACAAAGATCCTGATGATGATGACTGATGAGTTGAGTAAACGGTAGTGTATAAAGTACTGTAATAGACAAGAAAGATATATAATGATATACATGAAGAAAATGTAGTAGGAAGAAGACAAGATGATTTACTTGGTTCTACATATAAATAAATTGAGTGAGAATGTATAGTATAGAGAACGTAGGTGGTAAAGTCATTTGATTTTATGTTTTTCAGTTTGTTGTGACTGGAATTGGTCATTGACTTCTGTACGTTGTTTTTCTAAACTCAAGTAGATATTACGTCAAAGTTTTTTTATGGAAGGCTCTCTCTCTCTGATTTAATCATTATCTCTCCAAAAAGTTTTAAATTCCAACTCAAAAAAGGGGAATGGTTCACTAGGTCGAAGAGTATGAGAGATTTATGTATCTTCCGAATGGAATCTTGATGAGTTGTTTAAGTCTTGTTTTTTAGGTACGTTTTTATCTCCACGATGTGATGGATTGTTGTCAAATAGAGCCACAAGGAGTAGCACAGTGTTTCTAAAAATGCCACATTGTTTTATTTTTACGAGTATGTTAAACTCGCTTTGATAAACCAGAACAAGAAAAGAGACAACGTCACTGGCTTTTTGTATAAAGGATTCTTCTTCGTCTTACATTTTATGTGAGATAATCTGAGTCACATCACAAAATAGTTACGTAGATTTCTTTTTAAGAATATATTATATATCTAGTACATTAGAGTAGTAGCTTGACTACTTCTTCTTTAGCCCTTTCAATCATTCAAGACATTATTGACAGTAGTGCCTGAGAATGTTATATGAGCCAGTTTCTTTTTAGCTTCTGCTCCTACTTCCAAGTTGTCTATTTGAAAATAATGTGATACACATGTAGTTACTTATATTATCTCTAACTGTGCATTTGTACTATTGGCTGTGCCACTCAAATAAATTATTGGTATTTAGTTTCAATACTTTTTAGTCGATAGAACTTCTTTAAACTTTTTTAAAGAGTCTTCATTTATCAAAATGTGAAGTGAGACTCGAAACTAAAAATATACATTATTCATAAGCACGTAGCTCTCAATACTATTTTTCTTGGGGCACAACTAAAAAGAGAGTACTTTATTACTGTGGTTTTTTTTGAAGGTCTAGTCCACAACATCATTATGATGCACATCTTAATTTCATTGCCGGTGGTCTGGTTTTTACTTAATATATTTGAACTCGTTGAAAATTGAAATGTTTTATTATTAACTCAAACAGCAGGGAAGATGAAATTGATAGTCTCTCTCTCTTTTGCCCGAAAAAAAAAATTATTATAGTTTTCTGCCAAAGAAGAGCAAACATTACATAAATAATTCTTGAATTCTTTTCTCTCAAGATCGTTCCATGAAATTTAACTTATTGGCTTTTCCTTTACTTTTCTTCTTGTGGTTAAGAGATATCTTATATTTGAGTTGAGAAAAATAGTATAGTATAAAATGATGTGCCAGTTGCACTTATAGGAAATTCTTTTTGATATCTTTATGTGGGCACTTAACCTGTCACTATCTCTACTAATTGCCTGTCTCAAATGATTTCTAATATGTACCATAAACTATGACTGTAAGAGTAGATTCATCTTTTCAAGATTTCTTTTGGGACGTTGCACTATACAGTAGTATCAGTAGTACCATGCAAAACTTTACGGGCTCTAAGAAAAATGTGAGCTATTGACTGGAAAATTTTTCTACTTACTGCAATATGTAATCTTGCCCTCTAGTATTAAAGCAGAATCTTCTTTTATTGCCTCAAGCTATATGTGTGCATCTTAAGACGTAAAGAAAAGGTTAAGAAAAAAGTTTTTAAGTGTAGCAAGTGCCAGAGCGTCTACTAATACTTGAGATAAAAAGAGGGCAAGAAGTATAAAAAAGAAGCTTAAATCCGGTAATCTAGAGTATGCCTTTTCTTCTTTTTATGGACTTGTCTATATAAACACTTGAGAGAAAAACTTACATTCCTACTCTAGAAATATTTTTAGTGAGGTGACTAATTGGTTAAGAAGCATGGTGGCAATGAGATTTTTTTATTTGATATCTCTCTCCAGAGGTTTACTATATATATATAGAGCTGAATACATAATAGATGTAAGAAGATAGGACAAACTGAATCATAATGAGCCAAGTCAACTTTAGCTAACAAGGTATGTATATAAGGGTGTATACAAGAAATTTGGGCATAGTTGACTAATATATCTATAATGATAGTTAAAAAAAGTTGCTGGAGTTGGACTCGTCTTTCTGACCTTGTAAATTTTTTTTTTTGCGTTTTGTGTTCCTCAAAAGGAATGAGCAAGCATGTTGCATTTAAAGACTTTGCAAGATAGAAGTAGGAGTGTTGTTGTTCACTCTCTCAGTTTGTTGTCTTTGCCTCAGTTAAAAAAGAAGGATGATGAGCCAAGAAACAACTTAAGTCAGTGATGATAGTGTACCCCTATGCATAATATTATAGCAAATACTTGCACTGGCTCTAAGCTCTCTCTGGTCAACAGTAGAAATAGGAATAAAACTTGTTTTCTCATTCTTCCATGCTTGTCTACAATTCTGCCTAATGTTCTCTACTTCTATCTCATCTCTTATATATATACAATATAATACATTTTAGTTCTTTCATTGCAACAAGCTTTATTCACTCTGACAATGGGTCTAAAGGGGTAAGAATGTAGTAGAAAATATTAGCATGAGTTTTGCTATACGAAGAGTCTTTTATGTATTCTACTGCCTATTTACCTTATACTCTTATAGTCCACCGGCTTAGAATTCTTGTTGTTGGTCAGTTGGAAACTGAAATTCTTTGAGTGTGCATGTTGGTTGATTTGATGTTGATATGTTATGAAGTTTCTTTGAACAATGTAAGAGTGTAGTATACATTAAGAATTATGTAGAATTCTATCTTCTTTTTATAAGTGGTGGTCTCTCTGGCTTGGAAGTTTTTGTGGAGTGTTTTTGTTTTAAAAGTTGAATTGTTGTACTGCCACATCAGAAGGAAAATTCATAAAAGACGAGTGAATATATGAAAAAGTTTTGAAGTGAACTGAGAAAATTGTGCTACGTTTGTTTCTTAGGAAGAAAATAAGACTGACATAGAAGCTCTTATCTAACAGAGGTATTATAGCCTAGTTGAGATAAAATTTTGCCATTGCCCTACCTAAAGAACTCTTTTACAAATTATGCATGACGAAGAGAGTATATATGTATATACAAGATTTTCATACTAGACATGTTTTTTTTAAGTTTACTTCTCGTAAAGCAAAATCCAGTTTTTGAGGTTGTTCGCGTCTTCGTCGTGCTTTGCACTTTTCTTGTTCTGCTTTTTTTCGAGTTTACATCTGTATAGACTTCATTTTGTATTAGATGTAGATAGATGCGTAGTTACATGTGTAAAGTGAACCAAGTTTTAAGAGAATTAAGGCAAAAGTGGAATACTGTATACAACAAGTCAAACATAAGTTAAGCTTAGTATTACTTTGACCAAGTCTTTGAAGGAAAAGTATGTCCAAATTAAAATTCTGTAGGGCACACTCAACAAGTTGTTTCCTTTATACAAAAAAATTTCACTTTTGTAAGCCACCATCGTCGAGTATCAATAGTATCATCTTCTTCATCCTAGTTAGCCTTTGCAATTGAATTTAAGAGAAGAAAACAAATACAAAATAATCATATCAACAAAACTTGAGACATCATGATCTAACCTCAAAAATGACTCCTCTTTCTCTGCCTTATGAGTTTCATCTTCACATTGCGTGTAACCTTAAATTCTACTAAGGGTGATATTTTGTTCTTTAAGCTTCCATTTTTTATTATTTCTGAAGGAAGAAGAAGCAATGAGTGAATCTTGTATCATTTTCTTCTTCTTGTAGTCGTCAACCAAATCAAACCACAATGCATAGTGCATGAAAAACATAGATTTGCATGGTGGTGAGTTTGGCTCAGAAAGTAGGAAGAGAAGAGTCACTTACAATGATTATGATGATTGTGTGTCTTGTCTTCTGTGTGAAATCATTTTGAGCCAAAGTGATATGATGATGATAATATTCTCTCTCAAGTTTATACACACACGTAAAATGTTTACCTTAATAGTAGTAGTAAAAAAGCCAAAGTCAATTGCAATTTTGTGAAACAGATGCAAATATTATTCCTCACGTATTACATTTTCTTTTCACGATCAAAGTAGCATAAGAGAGAACATCTTGTAAGAAGCGTTCTGCACGATTAGACACTCTAACACATTTTCATAACATATTCTACATCATGACAGGTATTATTAGTATTTGCCTTTGAGCTACATAGTACTAATGCAACTACTCTCCTATGGCTTCCGTCACCATTTGCAGATAGATAAATATTCTCTAAAGCTTTAGAGCTGAGGAACGATGATCCACATAAATGTTGATGATTAGCCCTCTGGGCCAAATGGAGACTCTCAATCTAATAATATGTAAATAGAGCTCTCCTATAGTTTATTTAATATTGCTGGAACCATCAGTTTCAATGATGATGGTTCTTATAATGGCACACAGTTAGGTAATATTCTCAGATGCGGCAAGAATTCATAAAGGTAGCTTTTCATCTTGTTTATTATGTACTCAGTGTCACTCACAAAATTAGAACACATAAGAAGAGAAAAGAGCCCTGCTGTGAAGTGCAAAATATTTGCACTATGAATGTCAATATTAGACACCTACATACAATTTAGTATGCACATCTTTTTCAATTACATTTTTTCATATGCAAAAATTAGTGTGCTTCTTTCATTATTTTTTTCTATTATAAAACTAGTCCGTGTAATTGTGATTCATAATGCATATAGAGAAGAGATGATAGTATATAGACAGCATATGTGTGCAAAAACATGAAAAGAATTTTTTTACTGTAAAAAGGGTTGTTGAGAGTTGCTCTTCATGATGCTTGCTCCTGTTGCTCTTGAAGAAGAAGATACTGGCTCAATGTGTGAATACTAGACTGAAAACTTACGTATGTATACTATAGAGTATATCTGATATCATAGTTCTTCATATGATGCAAAGACTACTAACTTGCTTTTCTTGCCGTGTGAATGACCTTTCCTGGTTAGTACTTGGCCTGCCATCATCATTTATTGCTGCCCATATTATATTCTTCTACTTGAATCCATATCTCCAAGTCTTATAGAGATCCCATGTTCTTTGCTACCAGTATATATATAATGATAAATAATTTCATGTATTGAACGAATTCTTTTGAATTGACTAAATTGCGTACAAATATGAAACAGATGTGCGTTTAGACTGTTGGTATTCATCTTAAGTTTACAAATGAGCTCGCAAATTTTTTTACCCACTTAGATTGTTGTATGAAATATGTGATATAGAGTGATATTTGATGATTAGAGTCGTATTGTTCATTTGTATTATTATTTACGGACGTGTGCGAATATAACAACTATTGTGATGAGCTAAGTGCAACAGGCGTCAACGAGTTAAATTTAGAATAGCAATGCTAATTAGCATATCCTTGAGAACTGATGATACGGATTAGACTTATGGGTGACCAGCACTGTTTGGTGTTTGTGTAAAATTTATAGTTGGGAGCTTTGCAAATATACAGCTAAACAGTGACAGCTCTGTTAGTATTTGCGGAAGCTCTCAACATGATGACAAGAGATAGAGATAGATACATGTAGACATTAGTGGAGAAAAGCACGATTTGCATAATAATGAGAGCAATTCTAATCGTAAACATTATATAAACTCTCTCACGAAAAACTACTACGTCTTACTAGAACACTTTAGTTTACTCTGGTCTACTCTAAATAAACAACATTGTCAAAGAGTCAAAGTCGCAATTTAATGAGTTGTTTTTCAGAGAAATAGTGCAAGACAAGCAAAAATTTCATCAATGACTTTTTTTTCTTATGGATAATAAAATAGTGCGTGGCTTGCAGAGAGATAGGCATTTATATTGAGTCTTTTTGATTAAAGCTGAAGAGTGATAGGAGAATTATGTATTTTAATAATAATCATATTAGAGAGAAGCACACAAAGTAATAACATTATATAAGAGATTTTTTTCTGAATGAGAGAAGAAGAAGAAGATCCGGCTCATCATTATATTGCTTAAAAGTGCTTTTGCTTGTTTTTGCCTTGTAGAGCTAAATCAACTTGCTATCTAGTGCTCTAGAGAGAAAAGTATATAGTGTCAAAAGAAGATAGAAGATATTATGTGTTTGAGCAAAATAGATTGCAGTAAACATAAGCTTCTTTATAAACATTATGAACTAAAGGAAGAATGGAATTTATGAAAAAGCTGTTTGTCAAAAGAAGAAGATAGAAGATATTATGTGTTTGAGCAAAATAGATTGCAGTAAACATAAGCTTCTTTATAAACATTATGAACTAAAGGAAGAATGGAATTCATGAAAAAGCTGTGAAAAATAAGCTAGTAAAATTTATGCTAGGAATATATCATATAGAATTATATCATAGTAAAAAGTTTCTACTGTGAGTCTCATACTGACTCAGTTTAGCTTAGCTAAATTTTAGCATAAGTGATAAAGCATTACACTTAAGGAGCCGGGTTCGAATCCGAGTTACTTGTAGCTAGTCATATTTTTTCTGAAGTTAGGATATTAGGCCACTAGTCATATAATATTGTAGCAAAGAACTTTGAGCCTAAGAGTACCCTTTCATATATAGTACATGCGTCACAATAATACCAATGCAGCAAAAGGAAGATTTATGAAGTTTTATGCTAGTTTTGTTTATACATATTACATAGTACTCGATGTTTTAGAAGAAGAGAGAGAACTACATAATACTCCTGTCACAATAATACCAATGCAGCAAAAGGAAGATTTATGAAGTTTTATGCTAGTTTTGTTTATACATATTACATAGTACTCGATGTTTTAGAAGAAGAGAGAGAACTACATAATATTCCAAGTAAATATTGCTCGGCTTGCTCTTTAGACTTGTACATTGCATCACTATAGTCGAGTTTTTTTACTATAAAGTTCAACGACAATTTTTGTATGAAATTGTTTTAATCAAAAGAAGCTAATCAAGCATAATATGTTTTATGGCTGAGAAAACTAGTAATCATTGTATCACTGAGTTTTTTTACTATAAAGTTCAACGACAATTTTTGTATGAAATTGTTTTAATCAAAAGAAGCTAATCAAGCATAATATGTTTTATGGCTGAGAAAACTAGTAAAAGTTAAGAGAGTCTAAAGCTTTCAACATGAAATGAAATTCTTCTAGAAATATTTATATATATTTTACAATATATATATATATATATAGAGTAGTCGTTCTCCTTAACTCAAATTACGTCAATCACTTCATTAGCTAGAGAAATTTTATTGATATGCGAACTAAACCGCACATACACGTCTTCTATCTTATAGAGGGAAAGTGTTAAATTGACATTACGACAATAACTCATATTACACTCGTGTTTTGTCTCACGATGACAGAAATATTATCTCAACATTTTATTATTGAACTTCCTTTGACTGATGATAAAAAAATACTAAACTCTTCATTGCAATATAAGACTCTTTAGAACTTGTGCAACTCACTGAAAATGCATTTATTTTTTACTGCGGGTGTGTGAGAGTGAGAGAATATGACACGCCATCATTAATTGTCATTTGGCATAAACTTTTTATATATTTCTATATATATTGTCATTTCATTGCCATTTCTATTGTCAGTTGAAAGCTTTTCTTAGTTGTGTAGTTATGATATGTGTTTTTACACGCATGTCATTCATTTTTTTCTCTTTAGAGATAAATTGTATTTAAATAACAACATCAAGAGCTTTTTTGACTTGGTTTCAACTCGTCAAGTTATTGTAACCATAAATAATAAAAGAGTATTATTGTTGTCTTTAGAGACGTCAGAGTTGTTAACTTTTCACAATAGTATCTCAACGTTATATCTGCATTTATCTATAGAGTGAAGCTAGTTATATACCTTTTAACTCAAAGTGTCGATGATGAAAATAGAAATGTAGGAAACACCCTGATGACTATGAGTCTCGGATTTCACTCGTAGATAAAAGTGTCATAAAACACACTAAAGTGTTTTGTGGTTTTAGGTAAACAAAATATTGAAACCGGAAAATATTGAATTAAATGCCAAAAATTCTTTATAACATGAGATCTTCATTAGTTGAGCTCATTTTTCACTCATTGACAACAATAGTTGGCTGTTTAAGTAGCAAAGTAGAACTCTTTTGACATAAACAACAGAAATGTTTATTAGTTTATTTCTCTACTCATAAAACTATAATTGGAGCATTGGCCAATAAGTCTACTACGTATTATATATACTTTATATACTTGTCAACATTTATTATTATTTGCTACTTCTGAGCTCCTCTGAACTTTGTTTAATTTTATGGCTTATAAGAGATTTCTTACGATTACTCTCTAACTGTTCTCAAGATCTATTAGCTTATATAGCAAAGATATATATGAGGCAATAAAGTGTATACAAAAGCTTACTACTAAAAGACTTTTTTGCCTTCATTGGATTGGTGCTGTTATATACTAGTTAGATAAGAGATTGCATTAGTACACATTTTTTACAAGTTTATAGCAATAAAGTTGAGAGCCTAGATCAAGGATTGATTAAGTAAGTGTGTGTATATAAAATAAAATGGAGAAAAAGAGACGTTTTTCTAAAGGACAATGAACGTGTTATTACTTATATAGATTGTGTGTGTGAAGCTTAAGAAATTTGTAGGGATTCAAATGAAAAATGATAGAATAAATAAAATCTGAGAGTCTCAAAAAATTACGAAGTTAGAAGAGATGGGAAAAAAGTGTGGTTGACGAAAGCTAATCTTGGTAATAGTCATACACGCTATGCTATATAAGAACTAATCCTTTTTATTTAACTAATTCACAGCAAGGGGGAAAACAATTAAGGTGTAGAGTTTCTTCTTCTAAGCTAAAAAGGATGCCTACATATGTATCCTACTCTGGTGTTGACATAAAGTGACAAAGATCCTATGTGTGTGTTTCATTTGCACTCAAAATTCCGTAAGCTTCTATAGTCCACTAAATGTCTACCCTGGGGTTTTACTTCAAATTGAGTTTTCACTTGAGTCTCTCACCACACACGAGAGTTAAAGCTACAAAGTAGTATAAATTCTTTTTCCATATAGAAAGCTGAAAAGATGCTTGGACACGAGGACAGAGAAAATCTTTCTTAGTTTGTTGCTAAAAGGAAAGGAAGCCAGTAAAACTAAAAGTAAAGCTGAATAAAGTTTACTTTGAGTTTTTTTGGCGTATATCTCGTATTGTACATTATATATTGCTTGTTTTTCTATGTGTCTTTTGGGGTTTGCTTAAAGCTCCAGAAGATGAAAAGCGAAGAAAGTGGAGGCGGAAGCCATACATATGTAATACGACTCTTTCGCTCTCTCTCTCAAAATATATTTGCTACACACCACCAGGATTACTCTATCCACAAAAAAAAGTTCTCTTACAATTTAACAACATTGTTGACTTCTGTATATTAGTTGATTACTCAGTTTTACACATACGAAATTGATGTTGAATGTAAACTTAAGAGAGATGCTGTAGTGCGTATTATAGTTTGCTTCTTGAGATGATAAAATGTTTTAGGAGAGTCAACGGGAATATTTTTTTCTGATATTTTCTTCATTATACAAAACTTTTGCTCTATTGCATAAGAGAGCTTTGACTGCTTTATCATTGAGCAATGTATATATATATAGGAGCTGTATATATTGTTAGAAGATTGAAGTGTATAGCTATAGAAGTGAGTTCTAATAAGATGCTAGAGAGCTATTTCTATATAGAACTTTGCTATACTATCAATATATATATATATATATAGGAGCTGTATATATTGTTAGAAGATTGAAGTGTATAGCTATAGAAGTGAGTTCTAATAAGATGCTAGAGAGCTATTTCTATATAGAACTTTGCTATACTAGTTCTTCTAGCAGTAAAAAGAGCCCGTTTTATTACCACAGTGAACAAGAACTACTTGTGTACAATATAAAAGGCTTTATAACTTTAGTCTACTGTATATGTATATATACATAGTAGAAAAAGTCATTCGTGCATTTTACTCCTAGAATTTTCTGCTTCTCTAGAAGAAGAGTTGACGGTACTTTGAACTGTCTTTCCACTTGTCTCTCTCTCTATCTTTTATATCTCTGTGAAAGAGCATCTGAGCAATAGGAGAGTATTTGTAGATAAAATAGCCCAAGAAAATATAATACGCATGAAAGCTTTAGAGATATGGAGAAAGAGAGACTATAGTAGTGGTGCAATTTTCTCAGTATTTTATTATGTACCACATTTTATACTAGTTCAATAATAGTTGCTTGAGGTTCATATTATAGTCGGTTGACAACAAACAAGCAAATAAGAGAGAATCTCTCTCCAAAAGTAATTCGATTTGTAAGCTATAGTGTATAGTTTAACAAGGGTAACTTTCATGTAATAATAAATTGGGAGGAAATTGAAAATTTTCAGCTCTAAATGTTTACATGTTTGATGACGATTTTGAATTGGGAGAATTTTCTAAATTGCATCAATTCTACTTCTTACGTCTTCTTGTTAGTTTTTAAAGAGAGAAGGAGAGAGAGAGATCGTGTAGATTTCACTTGTGCTTTTTACTCAATGAATGATTTTTCAGGTCATTTTCATATATTTTGTTGCGTGTATACATTATACATCTTGTAAATATCACTAAAAACATTTATTGTGTTATGCCATGTGGAGTGAAGAGAAACATATTAAAATGTCTTGTGAGAAGATTAATTTACTGAATTTCTGTAGTCTTATATCATTCCAAAGGAAAAGTTTATCATATCATCCACATTCATGCAATAAGCAAAAAGAAATAAAATAAATAATTCTTCAACTGTACACTCTACCTTGGCACCTCAGTTAAAATTTCTTGAATGAATAACCTTTGACGTCATTAGTCCACGCCTTTACACTTAAAGCTTATAGATAATTCAAAGATGGAATGTGCTCACAGTTTTGTGAACAGTTGCTAAAAAAGTTGGCAATTTGTACTTGAAAAGAGAATAAGAAATGAAAAATTGGGGTAGTAAATCGCACGTGTGCTTTTTTGGTTAAAGATAGTATCATCATTAAGATATAATTGCATCTCATTGACTTAACTTTGTAATAGGCTTGTGCATCTATTACAGAAGATCCGTTTTGAACTATA
>VCNE01003733.1:0-12253 GCA_009869805.1 Oncopodura yosiiana | reverse complement strand
TTCATTGGAAGAAACCTTGAAATTGTTTAGGGTTATTGTCTCCAGTCAAGAATGGAAAAATACAGAAAAGTCATGTGTAATGAAATTGGAGTCTTCTCAAAAGTCCAAGAGCCAAAAAGAAAGAGTCAGGATCAGGAAGTACAATTTTTATTACTTCATATTAAAAATCAAGCTGGTAGAAACTGGTACATATGTATTTTTCTCAATGAACTTTATTCTCTTACAGACAACTTCATTGACTAACTCAGAGTCTGTCGAGTATAAAAAGGCGAATTTCTGACAATACTCATTTAGTTGTCTCTGTAACCTGTTCAAGTTAATATAACTATTCTCTTTGTGTCTTTACAACAACCCACTTCCAACACACCTACACCATGAAGCTCATCGCTATCATTCTTGTTATTGCTCTAGCCGGTATACTCATTCATAAATTTTAAAGCTTGATTTTCATTCATAATTATTCTTTTTTTGGTTTTTAACAGCCTCCACTTTGGCCGCTACAACAACAACAACAACTCAAACTCAAGCAGAAGCAACTGCTGCTGGTAATTAACAAAATATTTTGAAATTCAATATTTACAAANCATAATTATTCTTTTTTTGGTTTTTAACAGCCTCCACTTTGGCCGCTACAACAACAACAACAACTCAAACTCAAGCAGAAGCAACTGCTGCTGGTAATTAACAAAATATTTTGAAATTCAATATTTACAAATCTCTCTCATGTTATTGTGATTTTTCTTATAATAGCTGCTCAAACTTCTGCAACTGGTAACCACAATGATAATCTATAGATAATATTTTAGAACTCCTTTAATTTTTATAACTCATTATTTTTCCTTCTTTGAAAATATTTAGCTGCAACTGCCGCTGCAAATGCTGGTAATTATTGATACGAAGATATTAAAGAGGTGCATATGTACATAATATAATCTAATTACTGTTTCTCTTTCTTAAAATTAAGCTGCTGCTGCCGCAACTGCAGGTAATTTCATTAGAAATTTTAACCAAAGAGAGTAGTCTCATTTCATCTCATTATATAACACATTCTTATTTATGATTTTAGCTACTGCTGCCGCAAACTCAGGTATGTAGCCGCCTACATTGATCTTAAGAAATATAATTTTTCAAACAAATATTGAATTTTTGAATTGTTTTTCATTCTATAGCTGCTGCAGCTGCCACTGCTGGTAATTATTTAGACTACTAAATATTGGTATGCACTATTAAACTACAAATACTTTTTGATCTATCATAGCTCAAACTGCTGCGACACAAGCTCAACAAACAACAACAACAACCCAAGGATAAATAAATTTCTATCTTTTCTCATCTTTATGTAATCAAATCAATATATAATGTAAACTCAAAGAAAATCTAACAAACTATCAACAACAGAAATCTATATAAATATGTATGCATCTTGATTTAATTTCTCATGACAAATAAAATTCATAAAGAAGTAACTACATAGTTTGAAATAATTTCATTTCTTCATTTCATTTTTTATTGTAACATTACTTTTGCTGCAAACCGCTTATAGACCTGACCCTAAAAACTATCAATTTATATAATAACTCACTTGACCTTGTCACCACCATAAGTAATTGTTTAACTGTATATGTTGTATTGTTCTTGTGTTGGACAATAATTGACATATGAACAAAAAAACAAACAAAAACATTATCTCTACTATCTATAGCAGTAATATATGTAGGTATATATAATATATAATAATAAGTGGTAGTAATCAAGTAATAATAATAATAATATAACCTAACTTCTACATTTTTTCATTTTCTTTTTCATCATCATCATAAATGTATAACGTATGTAGTAGTATGTATATGTATATAATAATATAATAGGTACGTACGTATAATATTATTTCAACATTTGCCTAAAGTCTTACAATAATAATTATATATCTTATATTATTATATAATATTTTTTTATATGTACAAAAAAGGAGACTCGACGAGAACGATGTGTGAACGAACGAATAAACATACAGTAAGAAGTATACAGTGTACAGTACACCAAAAAACAGTACAGTACATATTAATTAATATTACAATACTTAATCAACTACTATATATAATAATAATTAGTTTGTTTTTACTGTCCTTTTATTTATTATATACTCTTAGCAAATCTATCTATCTATATCTGAAATATGTTTTTATGTATTATGTAGTTTTTAGTAGCTATAAAGTTTTATATCATCAGTTATTATATAATCCTCTTTTCTTCTTCCTCATCATCTTTTCGTTTTGTTTCAATAATATATCTTTTGTTTATGTGTCCGGGGTGCAAAAAGAATTACAGTATATATATATATATATAATATTAATATAGGGAAAAGGAGTTTTGTTGTAGCCTTTACAGTTTTCTCTTTTTTCATGTTGATTAGTGTTTATCTCATAATTGTCAAATTCTCACATGGACTTCCTCATTTAATCTCAAAAGAAAAAAAGAGAGAAAAAACTAATAATATTAATAATAATTTATATTCCCTAAATATTAAAACCTTTCTATCTATGTCTCGTCGATATCTCACTCTTGTAGCCAAATTAATTAATTAATTATAATAAAGGAGTACAGTACACTGGTTTAATATTGACTTTTTTCTTTTCCTTATTTTTTTACTTATTTCTGTAATAGCAGTATAATATATAGTACAAACAATTCATTCATAATATAAGATCCGTAAATTGAAATTGGTCATAAATCATATATAATAATAATAGTGATGACCAAATAAATATACATAAGATTTGTGTGTTCTTACTATTAGTAGCAGTGTTTTTAATTTAATCAATATAATATTTCACCCTCTCACATGGAAATCATCATAAGAAAAAAAACGCTACTTTGTTGTAACAAATGAGACGAAAGAGAAAAAAAACTAAGCGAGACAATACGAGTTAATTAATAGAAAAGAAGAGGTATATGGTGGTGGTGGTGGTGAAAAAAAAAGAGATGTGTGATAGAGTAGATCCATGTCCAGTTGATGTTGCGATGAGTTTAAGATGGTGTAGTAGTAGTAGTAGATGTAGAATAATAGTGGTAGTAGTAAGGATTGTAAGTCTCAATTTGCCCAATAAGGATTTGCTCCATATTTTGTTTTTGGCTGGCCAGTTTGTCGAGATGCATTTCCACCGTCCTATTATTATTATTATTATTATAATTTATTAAATTGATCATTAAATATGACTACACTAAACTTTCTTCTTCTTGTATAATAATTGATTCAAAATAATTAATTAATTACTGGTTGTTGTTGAACATAATATGGAGCACTTCCAAGACCAACTCCTCCTAGTTGACTGTTCATACCACTAGAATTGTAACCACCAGCATTTCCATATGCTTGTTTGTTATCATAAGACTATAAACACAACAAAAAATTTGATGATTTTTAATAACAAAAAAAGATTAAATTTCAACTTACATTCATCTTATTCATGTGTCCGCTCTTTGGATACATGGACGAATTCAAATCAGTCGATTGAGTTGAGTTACCACCAGTAGATCCTGCTTTACCAGAATTGGAATTGGGTCCTGCGCCACCAGTACCACTACTTACACCAGTTGAATAGGAATTTTTGGAAAAGTCTGATGTTTGTCCTGTACCTTGATTACTAGTATCATAACTAGTATATGAAGTACCATACATTCCTTTAGTATTTTGATACTGATGATTTACATTTGCTGATCCTGTTGCATTTGAGACTGGAGCCATAGGTTGACCATACATATGAGGAGGTGGATATTGATAAGCAGCAGCATTTTGAAGGAAGTAATAACCACCTAATTGTGGATTGTACATTTGTGCTTGTTGTGCAGCAGCATTTCCACCTGCCAAATTCGAAGGCACGGGTGATGCAGTCGAGCTATCTGATCTTGGAAATCTTGAATCTGCACCAGTAGAATAAGTTGGCAATGTTGAAGAGTCATTTCGACCAGTTACTCCTGCACTTGCAGCTACAAAATAAGAAAAAGGCACATTAAAATTATTAAAAATATAATAAAACAATAATAAATATTCTTTTATTATTTTACTCACCAAAATTACCAGCTCCATCATAATATCCCATATGAGGTGGAATCCTTTGTACCAATTGCACTGAATTTTCATCAAATTGATAAAATGGTTGTGGAACTCCATAAAATGCTGGAACTGTTCCTGCTTGACCCATAATATATTGTGGTTGCATCATTGGTATTCCAGGAGGCATTCCTTGTTGTTGCTGTTGTTGTTGTTGACCACTCATTTTTGAGCCTAATGCATTATTTACTGATGATGGATTATTGGCCGATGTTGATGACATTTTTGTTGTATTATTATTGGAAGCAGAAGACACAGCTGATTGAATATTTGATCCTAGCTGAGCAGAAGTAGATGAAGCAGCAGAAGGAGTTGTTGAAGGTGGCACACTACTATTGGAATTTGTATCATCTTTACCAGATAATGAACTTCCCATTTTTGGTACATAACTTCCATATTGATTTCCACCACCACTAGAATAAATTCCTGCATTTGAATGATAACCAGTCTGAGGTGCATAAGGATTATTAGAATTTGCTGTAGACACAATTCCTTGTTGTTGTTGAACTGGAATTTGTTGTGTAACTGAATATGGCATACCCATATTATGATATTGACTTTGTTGTTGTAAACTACCTTGAGATGAATAAGATTGTTGTTGTAGTCCAGAATTTGAATTATTATAAGTAACTGATGAGCCAGGAAGAGGAACAGTCTGTTGTTGTTGTTGTGAAACTGGAGGAAAGCCAGGTGCTGGAAATCCTGGAGCACCTTTTCCATATGCAGCAAAAGCTGAGACAGCAGTAGGTACACCACTTGTATTAACACCACCACCAGTTACAGAACCATATGAAGGCTGTTGTTGTTGTTGAGTTTTAGATTGTAATGAGGACAATGAGCCATGTCCACTAGTAGAATTATCCATATTAGAAGAAGGTGAGAGATTAGGCACACCACCGCTTACTACTGAAGAAGATGAATTTCCACCAACAACTGAACTTGAATCAACCATTGAATTTTGTTGTTGTTGTACTACAGAACTTCCAACAACTCCTCTTTGAGATTGGAATGATGTTGTAGTAGATGATACTGCAGATTTTGATAGTTGTTGTGAAACAATTTCAGAATCACCACCAGCTGCTGCAGCAGAATAAGAGTCTATTTTTCCAGTACTATTACCATATAACAAGTCTTTTCCACCAGTATGTTGTTGTTGCAGCACCGAGTTGAATGTCATTGCTGACTCTGAACCACCACCACCAAATTCTAAACCACCAAATTGCACATCAAGATTACTGACTGCATCATCTGGCATTTCCACAGCAGATGACGGAATCTGAGAAATCAAAGAATTATATTCATATATATATACATTAATATTTCTTGAATTTTATTAATTATAATACCTTTGTTGGTGGACCACGAGGTCGTTGTACTTTTTGCCTAGGAGGTAAAGGTAAAGCTGAGTTATTTCCTTGTTGAGCTGCACTTGAATATGATGAAGATTGAAGAGAAGCCAAAATATTTGCACCAGCATTACTTCCAATTGACTGTTGAGATGCTACTTGTTGTTGTGACTTTGGTTGAAGTAATAAACTCAAATCAAGACTTTGGCCAGCAACTACACCACCACTTCCAACAATTGAATTATTTCCTGAAGAAGCTAGTCCAGCTACTACAGCACTCAATGTAGGAGGTGGTCCATCACTAGAAGAGATCTTATTATTATCCACAACAACAGATGATGACTGAAGATGATTATTGGAAGGTTGTTGTTGTACACCATTTGAATCTGATAATGATGGTGCCACTTGACTTGATGCAGTAAATACTTTTGTATCAGCCAATGAACCTGTATATTCTTCATTATCCCAATCAGCAACATCAAATTCTTCCCAATTATCAACTTTTAATGGTGCTTCTGATGTATTATTTCCTGATGTATCTGCTTGACTATTTTCCCAAACATCAATAGTGTTATAACCACCAGAACTACTATTATTAGATTCTTCACGTCCACGACGATTAAATGTTCTTCCACCACCTCTACTATCAGCACCACCACCACTCATATTAATATTAGGTCCTCCTCTCATTCCACGACCTGATGAGCCACCACGACTTCCTCCTCCTCCTCTGCCTGCTGGACCATTTGACATTCTTCCTCCACCACGTACTCCACCTAATTCATCATTTTCTTTGTTATCTGATCTTCCACCTCTTCCTCCAGGACCACTTCCTCTTCCTCGACCACGAAGACCACCTCTAGATCCTCTATCACCACGTCTAGAAGTTGAAGAAGAAATATCTCCAAAACCAAGTTGACCATCACCAACAAGATCAGAGTCTTTTCTTTCTCTTCCTGGATCACGTTTTTCTGATCGATCACGAATATTATTACGATCACCTTCCTTCTGAGAATTTAGAGAAAAACACAACAAACAAAGATTTATAAAATTATATAGAATAAAGATCAAAATTTAATCATTTATCTTTACTTACATCTTTCTGAATAGAATCAGCTTTTTGACCGGCAGTCTTTTGCTTTCGTTTTTTACCAGCTTGAGCCCATTCTGACTCCAAAGACTGACTTCCACCATCAGTTAAAAGTGTTATAGCCTGCTCAATATCATATTCACGACTATGAAGAGCCATACATGCTTCATCTTCAGTGGTCCGTGTAATTTCCATCACTTGACGAATCTTTTTCTGAAGTTCTGGATCTTCTGACCGATGTGTATCAATGATACGAGCAATCTGCATTTGTTCAGCAGTTGGCTAAATAGAAAGAGAGAGTGAGAGAGAAAAGATACAAAAAATTAATATTTAATGATGATGATTCATTAATGTCAATTTTAATTTTATTTACCTTCACTTGGATCTTTGGATTGAGATCAATTTTTTCTGATTTGTTGTTAGAAGAGTCTGATGATGATTTGTTGTTGGCTTTGCCTTTGGAACCTCCTTTCGAGGTTCCTCTAGACGCACCGGATGCTCATTTTTGATGAAGGACAATATTATTATATTTGAAAAAATGGTTGAGAAAACACTGCTACTATGTACACTTGTTATGTACAAGATATCTGTAATGAAAAAAAAATACACACATGTATATTAGTAAGTAGGTATTAGTATATATCTTTAGTTAAATACGCATAATATACGCACAGATGTAATTTTATATTAGCTATCTAGAGAGATGTATCACTAACAAACTTATACAGGTGCGAGACACATGTTACAAAAAAATACTAACTAAAAACTCATTCAATTTGTTCGGGTATAAAGAAAAGTTATAAATAAATATCTGCTCTTATTATCTCTTTCAAAAGAAGAGAACCTACTACTGCTTTTAATTTTTAATCAGAATATCAAACTAACAAATATTCCGGCTAAAGGGATTATATTTATAACGCATATTCATGAGAAACGTTTCATTATCAAAATGAATATAGTCAATCCTACGTTAATGTTTAACTATCTGGCCGGTAGTACAATGGATGGTGGTATATTATAACCTTTTTTCAAATACTCTAAATATACTTACTTACAACGCCTTTAAAGTAAATCGCAGTTTAATGAACTACGTGAGACTATAACTAACTATATAAAAATGAATGATGATGACTCAGATTTTTTTTTGTCTAAGTACATGTCCAATAGTAAATTACGTCAGCAATTTTAATCTACAACAACACCATTAGCCTTATTTCTATAAACATTTGAAAAAGTACTCGAGAGTTTTGTTATTTTTATCTATAATAGTAGATTTTGTGCTGCCACAATGTTTTTGTGGTTGAAAACAACCTTTTAATAATAATAACCACAATTTTTTTAAAAGAAGTGAATTAAATGTCATTATTATAATAAAATTAATGAGTTGTCATCATTTTTAACCATTTCCCGATAAAGAAAAATCAAATGAACGATAAATTAGTATAACAAGAGCTTAGAATAACAAATTATTTTTTTCATCATCATCATTATATGCATATATTTAATTGCCAATAGCTTTTAATATGTACTAATCGTATTTTTTAAAGTAAAATCTCTTGTTCATATCAAAATTTAAAGACGCCATTAAAGGTCATTATATTTGACATTGATCCTAATTTCCCTCTACACACTATTATATTATGAAACTTTACGCAACAATGAAGTATATAAATTAGTAGCTGATGATGATGATATTACTGATGGGCCGGTTAAAGATAGATTTTAGGCGCGATTAAACTTCCTTTGACCCTAACACAAAATGAAGACAATAGTGTCAATTTACACAATAAACATTTAGGAATAACACTAACACTTGATATCACTTGAAATCATGATCTAAACAATAAAATTTTTAATTAGAAAATTACTAAAATCTTACCTGAAAATTGACGAGTCTAAGAGAGGACACAAAAGATGCGAGAGTAATACAAAAAGCACGATACGACAAGAGCGAAAAATATATATTTTATTGTAGCAAACTCTGTTGTACCATATTTTTCCTCAAGATTGCGTTCATTTTCGGCTACAAAAAGCTCATTTACCTTCAATGTACTTGTTCAACGCCTGCGTATGGCACTACACTTTGAAAAATATTAAAATCAACAACGAGACAGACGTCCTTTTTGACCGGAGACACAAATATACTTATATATAAAAAACAAAAGATAAATAAAGAGACCATGAGTTTATTAAGAAGCGCTAAAGTTGAGGAGATGAAAAGATAATTATCATCAAAAAGTGAAGACGTACTTAATTAATAATTAGATAAAAGTAAAAGTGTATCATCATCATCAAGATGCCCATGATTCCAGCAATTGGTGGTGCTCTGTTAAAATCTGGATCACCTATTGTCATCAGATTAGCTTTGCATGGACATGCAAATAGACCATTTTTTCATATTGTAGTTGCAAATGTAAGAAGTACTAATAATTAGAAAAGACTTATTATTTATTTATGATATTGATTTTACATGTACATTTTCAATTGTTACTACAGACTAAAGATAAAAGAAATGCACAACCAATAGAACAACTTGGAAGTTTTGATCCAATGCCAAATGAAAGAAATGAAAAATTAATGAGTTTAAATATTGAAAGAACAAGGTTTTGGATGGGAGAAGGAGCTTATTTTTCAACTCCAATGTTGGAACTTTTAGGTGTTGTTGGATTTTTACCAATTCACCCTACAACTATTAAAAGAGCATGGAGAAATAGACAAAAAGAAGCAGAAGAAGCTAAAACCAAATCTGAAGAAACTCAAAAGAAAACATAATAAATAGTGCAATGATCTCCTTTCTTTGTAACAGTAATAGTTAACTTTTTTGTAGTCATTATATATATTATTATTATACTGAGAAAATGTTAATAATAACACAAACTTTATGCCATAAAGTTTTGAAATTATACATATATATAGGATAATTTATTTCATATATTTTTTTTTACACAGCCACAACAGGCATATATAGTTAGATTTTTTGTTGGCAGTACTTTAGATTAAACTATATTGACTCAAAAAAAGCAGAACTCATTCATATTGATTCATTCTACTAATAGGTTTTTTTAGTTAGTACAATGTTTTTTTCGACAGGAAATGAATATAAGGGTTTCATTCATTTTTTTTTGAATTGCTAAATATTTGTTGTTGACATTCTGTTTTTTTCTCTCTCTACATAAACTACTTACGAACTTAATAACTAACTGTACATGAACTGAAGCTGTGTCTGTGTTGTTTTTTGTATTATTATTGTTATATACTTACTTTTTTCTTTTTCGTCGACGTTGATATACTACATTCATTTTACTCTTGATTTATTAATAACAACTAGTAAGAACTTTCTAATCGTGAATGTCATACACACTCTTCAACGCTAATTCAGGCTTATCATATCCCATTTCTTCTGGTGTGCTAATACCTAGCTCATCAAGAGTTGGTCTAATTTCCTGTAAGAGAAGAAAATCGTGAATAACATCTTATTTAAACTATCTTTTAATTTTATGAAATATAAATCTTTGTACCTTCATAACATAAGGATAAAGACCCTTGTCTACTTCACACCGGAATTTGATTGCTTCAAGGAATCGAGTTGTAAGAGAATAGTCATTAACTCGACGACAAGCCTGAAGAGCTGCACTAATAATTTTTGGGTCAGGAACTAAATCCATACCAATCAAGTCGTTCATTCCCTGAATAATAAGAAGAATAAATCAAATCATTATTATTATTTTTATCTGTATCACCATTTAATATGCTAAGCACAAACCTTTCTAATTTCCCAACCATCAATATCTTTGCGG
This sequence comes from Oncopodura yosiiana, assembly GCA_009869805.1. Classification (NCBI taxonomy): domain Eukaryota; kingdom Metazoa; phylum Arthropoda; class Collembola; order Entomobryomorpha; family Oncopoduridae; genus Oncopodura; species Oncopodura yosiiana. Next base: position 1,909 of record VCNE01003733.1, on the reverse strand, counting down.
TTAAAATAATTAATGTATCTTTGATCAAATTCCTCTTCACTTTCTTCAGGTCCATGAGAGCTGTAACGAACTCCGACAGTAGCACAAGGATTTGCTGTTGTAATCAATTTTAAAACAAAGTCAGTCAAAAAAACACTTCATTCAATTAATAGAATTGTTATTTTTTTACCTTGTTGGACAACTGCTCGATTAGTGTTGAAAACTGCTCCTCGTAATGCAGAGCCTAGTCTTTGGCTCACAACGCGAAACATTTTCCTAACCAATTAATAATTTTGCCACTACAAAGAAGACAAAAATAAAATTGAAATTTTTAATAAAAGATTTTTTTTCCAAGAGAGGCGAATGTTATTGAATTCTTACATCTGATTCTACAATATCATGTGCTTTGACTCAGCGCTAAAAGTAAATAATTTTATTGTGCCGGTATAAAGATTTTTTTAGTGTATAGATGGCGAAAAGTCTCTACTATTTAACAAACGGCTTCATGTGAAAAATGAACAAAGGAAAAAAGTTTTACTATTCATATGAATTTCTTATTTTATTATTTCATTCTTTCTATAATTTTTTTACATAACAGTTGTAATATCATCCAACTCTTTTGCTGCTGCTTGCAAGTTAAGCAAAGTTTGAAGTCTAGCTTCTGAAACAAAAAATTTCCTCTCATCATCTTCTGGTCCAAAGAATTTCTTAGCAAATGCGTCCCATTCTTTCTTTGACATAGTTCTTGGATCAGGCATTGGACCTAAATCAGCTAATGGATGTTCACCATTAACAATTTTAATTATATCTTCATGCATCAATTGAACTTTTTCAAAATCTTTTGATTTTTGTGAATCTCTAGGTTCTTCATAGACTCCAACTTTTGGAATTTTTTCTAATTGCTCATCAGATTCTTTTTTAATACCTATACTAGCACCAACACCACCACCACCACTTGAGTCTTGTGAAAAAAGCATTCTTGTATCAGCACCTGCTCTAGCAACATTTACTGGAATTTCTTTTTCTACTGGTCCTGCTGTCAATCCTCGTTCCATAACTCGATTACGATGAATAATGTTTAAATCTGGAAATTGTCATAAATATAATTTAATTTTCCAAATTAGTACACACAAAATAAACTTCAATAATTACATTTATCAGCAGGGATCACATAAAGAATGGTTCCAATTCCAAATAACAAATCACCTTGCTTAGTTCCAAATGCAGCATATTCAATTGGAGCATTTATACATAGGAGCTGTATAGATGTGTGTGCATAAAATAAAACAAAATTTTTGTAATGTAATGTTTGTTAATTAGGTTATTAGTCCTTTTTTTCTACTTCCTTCACTACTACCAATAACTTACACGAACAAGCTCATTCTTTTCATTCCATATGCGAAGAGTCTCATCTTTTCCTGATGTACAAAAGAGTTTCAATTCCCGACTAGATGAAAGAGAAAGGATTTCCTTTAGATGAGCAGTATGTGCAGCATGATCATATCTTTCTATATAATATAGGGAAAAAAGAAGAAGAAAAAAGATGTCAAAGGAAGAAAAAAATCCACCTTATTAACTTTCACATTACATCTAATAAAGTTTTCTCTGTAACAACTGTATGTATAAGTATTTTACTAGTTAGAAAAAAATCTTAGAGAATGGAAGAAGAAGAAAAAAGTCGTTTTCCCCTTTATTCATTATAGCGGAAATTAATCCCTCGATAAATTATAAATTATCATCAGAGGAAATTAAATAGCTAATGAGTTGAATTGATTTTTCACTTTCTTTCTATCTATCTATAAGAATCTAATAAGAGTTATGTAGTATAGTGTATGCTTTCTTCTTCTTACCTCCTTCTAATGTATTATACATTACTAGTTTATGAAATGGTAAATCTTTATTTGTCAAAGTGAAAGCAACCAATTCTCTA
>VCNE01003729.1:0-10996 GCA_009869805.1 Oncopodura yosiiana | reverse complement strand
ACATATATAAACGATAGTTGTACATTTAATTAATTTATCTATTTAAGTACATATATTTTGACTTGTTGTCGTTGTTTTTTTTGTCAACTTATATAACGGACGACATACATTGTTTGAAGATTATTTTGAACAAGGGTTAATAGTATACTTTTTATAGTAGGTATATTTCTTTTTGCTTTAGAATTTTTATGGCAAGTAAAGATGATTGATTTGATTGATGATGATGACTGAATTTGATTTGATACGTACTGGTATAATATATTTATATAGATTTGTTATTATTATGTTTTCTTTGAATTTTCAAAGTGTCTGCTGTAGCTCACTACTTTCGTATAGGATTAGAGCTTGCTAAATCTTCACGTTCTTTCTCCTTATCACGATCTCTGTCTTTTTCTTTATTTACTTGTACATTCCAAGCCATTACAACACGGTCAAAACCACAAGTAAAAAGATTACATTTTTGATCTTCTCCAGCCCAACATGAAGAAGTTACCATTCGACGATGGCCCTAGAATAAATAACATTGAATTACATATTAATCTTTAATATCGAATATAACAAATTAGTAGGATTTATTTTGTACTTACTTGTCTATTTGATCTAGGCAATCTTGCTAAGCGTTGTCCATTCAAATCATAAATACGTACGTGTCTATCATCATGAGGAACAGCGATCAGGCCAGCTGACGACAAGGAAATTCTATTAATTGCACTATCTAAACGAATTGTTACTAAAGAATTTCTCATGTTACGAATGTCCCAAACTTTAACAGTTCTATCATCACTTCCAGAAACCAATTTCTCTTCTTTTGTGAATGCTGCACTTGTAATGTTGTCTGTATGTCCTTGGAATACACTTACAGAATGACATGGACTTCTCAAGTCCCACATTCTAAATGTAGCCTGTAGATATAAATAAATATTGATTAATTTCATTCAAAATTCATCATTAAAATAAACATACGTCTTTAGATGTAGTCACCACCAGTTTTTGAACTGGATGAGTTGCTACAAAAGAAAGCTCTTGATCATGTCCATGAAAAGTTTGTAATCTTTCTGCAGTCTGTACATCAAATAAACAAGCAGTTCTATCCCAAGAGGCTGTAATTACTTGGTCCCCTCCAGGTAGCCAATCTGAACAAATAACAACTGAAGTATGTCCACCTAAAACTGATGATGGTGTTCTTAGAGTAGGCAAACCAACTGGTCCATCATCATCTCCATATTCTTCTTTCTCAGATGATTGAATATCTTCTTCTTCAGATGATAAGCCTTTTTGCATCTAAAATGAAAATTAGATTTTAAATTCTGTCATAAAAACAATTCTCTTTTAAAAGTATTGACTACTTACCATTTGTTCTAAAGCTACTGATGCTTGCCAAATATGAGATGTGCAATCACCACTAGAAGTTAATGCCAATTCTCTTGTTGGATGAAATCTAATTGAATTAACTGATCCAGTATGTCCAGTATATCGTAGTAAACATCTGCCTGATTCCGTAGCCCAAACAGCAGCTCGATGATCAGCAGCTATTAAAAAAAATCATTATTAGATATTATATCACCTCTAGAAAAAGAATTATCGTCTTGTCATTCTTACATGCTGTGCCAACAACAGATATTCCAAGTCTATGTGTGTGAATGTCCCAAATTCCATCTTTATGTCCAGCGAATTCTTTTACCAAGCTACATGATACTGTATATATTTTAAAAAGAATATAATTGGATTAGATTAAAATAATGTACTTTAAAATATCTCTCTACCTGTATTGGTCTTGAAACTTGATACAATTCTACTAGTTTGTTGTTTGAGTCGTAGTGCAACTTTTTGTCCTTGTTGACCAGGAAGGCTTCCTATTTGAAGAAATAATAAAGAGAATATAATATGTTATCATCATAATGTGTACTATTGTTGTTCATACCCTTAATTTTCGATGGAATTTTAATAGTATTCAATGTAGGAGTATCAACAGAGCCATCAACAGTAGGCGTTCCACCATCTGTAACAGTTGATGACTGTCCAACAAATGAACGTTCTGGATAACTATCTCTTTGCTCTGCTGTCAAAGCTTCTAATTTTTCTTGTAAAGTGAGATTCTCCAGGTACAAGGCTTCAAACTCTTTTTCTATTTGATTGAATAGGTCATTTAGACGAGATTGAAAAGCTACTGGTAAAACAGTTGACTCTCCTTTTTCTGTATATGACAAGAGTTAATTAATTAACAACTTATTAAACATATTAAAATGACACTATATCAATATATGCAATAACAAAACTTACTCAAACTAGATCGTTTTCTTGATGACTTTTTGTACATTTTGAAGGATTTTTGTACCGTTGTACGTACTAAACTAACTACGTATCTTCTAATTAGCAATTAGTTGTTTTAATGAAGCATTGTTAGTATTGTCCTAATTAATTAAGTAATATTGAAGATGTATAAACAGAAGTGATCAGTGCCAGCTGTCTTCTTAAATTCTTTTTTGCGTCTTTTTGTTAAAGGTGAGGAAATGAGCACAGAATTAAAAACACAAAGCACATTTGCGTGTGAAAAGTGTAGTCTAATTAAGAAATACTGTAATTAACTAGTCAGTACGTAATTTACAGAATAATAAGCTCAGCAAACAAAAGATTTCAACAATTTTTTTACTCCAGTTCTTCTTGACTTTTGTTATTTGACATTTTATAGAATTGAAACTTGCGCGAACAAATCACAGTATAAATTCAAATCGACTTTTAAGTTTCACATGTGGAAGAGATTTTCATTTCTCAACTCTTTCTTCTTTTTTGTTGTCTTTCACTTTTATTTATCAAATTTTATGCACTTTCAAAAGCGAAATGTCGGTAGCTCTAGTTAAAAAAGCATTAGAAATATCTGGTGACAGTGGTCCATCAATTGAAAAGAGTAATCAAAAAGGTAAGATAAGATCAACATGCTGTTTTTATATTAAATCAGAAATCGCAATCCGCATTGATGAAATAAAATTTCAAAGTAAAAGCAGTGAAACTAACACCAAATTTTCTTTTTATATTTCTTTTGAACAGGCAAAAATGGTCAAGTTAGCCAAAAAGAAAAAGAAAGTGTCACAAGAAAAAATACAAAAAAGAAATCTCAAAATACTTCAAGCATTAGATTGGCCACCGAAATCTTCTAAGACAAAAATTTCAACAACTTCCAAAAGTGAAAGCACTCCAACTCCTGCTTCATCTACATCCTCTAAGAAGAAAAAGTCCAAAAAGCCATCTTCATCATCAGTATTTACAGAAGAAGATTTTCAAAAGTTTGAGCAAGAGTACTTTGTAACTGATTATTAGAAGTAGAAATTGTTTACAAAATGTCTCCACTTGTAATGCTGTCATTTTCTGCTCTAACATTATTGTCATTAGCTCTAATTTTGTTTGGTGCTCCATTTCTTCCACCTTTAAGACCTCTGGCTGTGCCAATAATGATTTTTCTAACAATTGCTGGAAATATATTTGTATTTACTGTATTATTTGTTACATTTTGGATTGTATGGAAAGGAAAAACTAGAAATGATGATGATGATGATCCTAAAGAAGAAAGAGAGCATGATAAGAAAAAATAAATAAACAAATGCAATTTTGTAAACTTGTATTATATATAAATTGATACACTATATAAAACTCTATTTTTTATTGTGTCATTATATAGTAGGTCATGCTCTAGATTCTTTGATGTCTTGAAGAAGAGAGTGAAATCAATTGATACATTGTTATTGACACATCTGTAGTTCTAGATTATATATTATTATTTATATTTTTAAAAATAGGTAAAATTCATTCACCATGTCTCATTCATTTACTCATCAGCGTCATTTATTGGAGTGATGCCAATTTAGTCAAAGATACTCTTCTACTGCGACGACTACATAGTGATAGCCTAGACTCAATTGCATTTACTTATTTCTGTCACGATGATATCATTTACAAAGGTCGCTTAGTTTTGAAAAAGTACAAAAAAATCTGATCAGTTATAAAATTTGCTATCAACAGAGCTCTCATAGGATTTTAAAATGTTACAGTGGTTGAGATTTGGGTTACCAATTAGTAGTGCCTTGATTGTTGTCGCATTGTTGGACACAGTAAGATTTTCAATTACTATAATTTATTAGTAGTCTCAAGTTTTCAAATTGATTTATATTGTTCTATAATTAAGATTTTAGGCGTACATTGGGTCCTACTTGATTGTTTTGAGACAACTAATGTTTTCAATCGTCTACCTGAAGGAGTTATAGAAAGAGATTACTATGGGCAAATTCAATGGACATTTTTCATTACATTACGAGCTACGCTAGCTTTGCTTTTATGGATTGGAGTAATATTCTTGGTAATTGATAATCTGATAATTTAGATTGATAATATAGTTGAAATTATGTAATCTTATGATAATATTTTATTACATTTAGGGCAAGAGAATGGTGTTAGCTGTATGGATTATAATATCAATATTGACTGACTTGGTCACTTTTAGGAAATATAACTTATGATCAAATTCAATATGACAATTTATACCCAGAAGCTAATGTCTCATGGATATTTAATATAATTGTCTATTTCATTTTTCGATTCTACATTACATCAGTTGCAGCACAATGTTTCTGTGCATTTGGGAAAAATGGATATGATGATGATGAAAGTAATGGTAGAGGAATGAGTGATGCAGATTATTATTTTCTACAACCATTAGGTGAAGGAATTTTTCAAGTTTGGAGTCATTATAAAGATTTTCCTGGCATTGGAACTAATTTGTTGCTTGCAACTGAATTTGTAAGAGGAAGAAAGCTTTTATACATTTTATAAGTGCAATTTTCTCTTTAATAAAAAGGTTGTTTCTTTTTCAGACATGGAACCTGTTCAGTCTCTTGAGTCGAAATCTTACAGAAACAATGTTTGGAGTCGAGCTCTACACAATGTCAATTGGTAGTGATAATGATAATTATTGGATGTCTTATAGATTTCTAGAAGAAACACTAGTTCGTTCAATACGATTGACATTATGTGTTATTGGGATTTTACTTATAAGAAAAGAGAAAGTAATTCTTATGAGATTTTGGATTTGTTCCTATATTGCTATAACTGTTGTTAGTCTTTTCATTTTTAGTGTAGTAGCTTGTTTCTGGACACATTTTACATGGCATATGATTGTATTTTATATGTTTCATTTAGTCGGTGATAATATCTTTCGATTGACAGTCTTACATTTTGCTTTTAAATTTACAATTATTCATACTACGACTGGAATTGTTTTTGGGCGTGTTGATAGTTTTGACAATAATAGTTTGGATTCACAGTCAGCACGACTCTGAAGAATGAGTGACATTTTAAATATGTCTCGTTATGTATATTTAAATGTGAAATATTGTGAAATAAAGAGTAATTTTATTGTGTAATGCACATATATAGCAAAAAGAAAACTTGTTGGAATCTATCGTAAATAATTAATTCTGCAAAGTTCATTAATATGTCTGCCACCACATTATTATTATTTCGCAAGTTAGGCATCCTACTTTTTAGAAAATTCAAGGATATATTTAAAGACGTTGGCTTACTAAATAAAGAATAGTCTTCATAATGATCTCACAAAAGTCTCTTCGTTATTTCAAAAGACTAATTAGCATTTTATCTTTCTTTTCAGTGATACCTTTCGTTTGGGATTCACATCAAAATCTATTACGAATTAGTACTTCATATCTGAAAAAATTTCTTTGGCTAATTTCTTCTCTACATTTATTAGCTTATTCAATCTATGCCTTTTGGACATTAGGGATTTCATTTTCAGAAGAGAAGAAAAATTACAGAGAAATTGTCATGCTCTTATTTTACAGTTGGGGACATTTGTGTGCTTTTGCTGTTTCAGTTTAATATTTTTCTTAGACAGCAAGAAATTGTGCAGTTTTTTAAAGCTATGTTATGGTCAGATAATTATTTTCAGCGTAAGAAAAAAAATTTAAGTAGTCAAATCATGAGACGACAATCTTATATTAAATTGTTTATATATTCTGTATCACACACAGAAATGTTGCTAAAACTTTTTCCTGGAAGACTGCAGAGAAAAATTCCAAAATCATTTGAGAAGCTTATGATTCTATTTACTATTGTTTGCATTGGAGCAACATTAGGCTCAACAATTTCTTTCGTCCAAAAAGGATATCAAGGCCGAGTACATTTTTACAATGTCATTAGTCATTTACATTCTTCAAAACTATTGGCAGCATTTACTATAATAGAGCTATGGTCAAAATTTTCTGCACTAGGAATTATGTGTTTTAATTTATGTCATCATACAATGTACATGACATTTACAAGTTATTGGCTTCGGCAATTTACGTAAGTACATAATTTAGTAATCTTATGCTACACTGGATTTTTACTCCAAATCTGAAATAAAACTATTTTGTTTTTTATAGCACCTCCAAAATCCCAAAAGACGTACAAGTTGACATTTACAGAAAATTCCAAGTTTTCCATAAAGTCTATTGAGACTCTAGTATGGATCTCAATCTTCCTGTAATGATGGCTACATTAAATATCCTCAATTTATCATCATTATATGCAACTCTTAGATTATACGATGAATTGGAATTTTCAGAATATGCAATTTTCCCAAGAATGGCTATCAACTCTGTAATTGTTGTCACTCTTTTACTAATGAGTGCAGCCAGAGTACAAACTTTTTCACAAAAATATATTGACAGTCTAAAATTTAGTTTACATAAAGATCGCCGTAGAATTCAAAGCTTGTCGGCATTTGGTATAAGAATTGGATTTATTCGAACTATCAGATACATTTCTGTTTTTGACTACTATTTATTTTTGTTGGATAATACAATCAGTTTGTTGATAACATTTCAATAGCAAGCAAAAAAATCAAATAAAAAAGTCTTTTCACTTTATACACATAAACTAGTTTACTACTAACATCAAACAAAATGCAAAACAGTAACCAACTTACTATATGGTATAATGGTATAGCACTCGTATATCTATAAGGGAGATGCTCTAAACCAATTGAGCTACTAAAGGCAATGATGTTTAAATTGTGATTAACGAAAACATATATTATAGTAGATACTTATCATTATAGTTACAGTACGTGTATATTTTTTATTTGCCTTAGTCCAAGAATCGAACTTGAAATCCTCTCCACTCTTAAGACCGATCGCTAACCACTACACCAAGTTGGCATTACGTAATATTCAATGCTAAAACTCACTCTTCTTCTTCAACCCTTTTTCTCAATGCAAAAATCATGGTATAGTATGAGAATGTACTGATGAGGCGTATCTTACACATGTAGCATTATGTGGGAAGATGAGAATGTTGTTATACTAGAGAAGATCTTGTATACATATGAACCACATATATGAGAAAATTTTGTTAAAATACTATATTGCATTTATGCTAGACTTAGGAGTAGATTTGCATATTTTATCTGCAGTACAATATTGATTAAATATATCATGTATCTCGTACATTGTTTTACTCTAATTCAACTGCAGTAATCTCCAACTCTACTTATCCTGCAACAGAGACAGAGATCAATGTGAAAATCAATATTAGTATGAAAGTATGAATATATAACTAAGGAAGATTTTGTTGTAATATTTTTAAAGATATTAATATTCACGTCTTTATTACAAGAAGAGATTATTGGGAAGAAGAAATGTTTGTAGTTTATTGTAAACTTTGACAATCTACAAATTACAAGTAAATCTTACACTTTTCTCTTCCGGGACATAAATACAAAAAGCTCTTGTATAATAATAACATGCATTACATTTGTTTTGGAGAGTCATTTCATAATAAGTAAAATGACAAATATTCAATTATTATATAATTTTTCACATTTGTCACTGGAATAAGTAAACATGATTCTACTTATACATATATATATTTATTTTTTTATTGGGAGTCACGACAGGAACATATTATTGTAAATATTTGTTGTTTTTGAATTATATAGTAGATCATGTATCTGGAATTTATTTTACAGTGATATTTCTGTAATTATAAGAGTATTTATTCTTGATGATAATGATGGTAAATAGTTTCTTGTTTGTTTTCTAGTACTGTGTATATTGCAAAATTGCAAGAGTATAACAATTCTTATGAGTTACATTTATAACTAATTTTTACAACATTAGCAATTCTTTTACTTATTTTTTTAGATATTTATAATTGGTAATTAACGTAAACATTGAACCATTGAAAGCTTCAAGCTTAATATATATATACCATTTTAACATACACAATTACAATAATTTTATTATTACTATTACATATAATAGCCTGAGTTGTAATAAAAATAAGGCGATATTTTATACTTTTTTTTCTTCTTCTTCTACTAGTTAACTTTTTTGCAATTCTAGAAACTAATAATAATAATATAACAATATAATATAAACGTCAACATGAATGGCACGAGAACTGACAAAGTATGGAAAAACAAGAAGACAATATAATAAATCGAAAAATGAAACAAAAAAAACTTTGGGAGTTGAATGACTATTTTGCTGGTGTAAATTAAATTACAATATGTTAGTTTTTCTTTACTTATGTTATGATGTATACCCATTTTGCATTTATATATATCTAATACTAATTATTAATAATTATTTTAGTTAGTTTAAATTGTATCTGTGTTAGCAAAACTTTTTGTATTATAATAGTACAAGAATCTACATCTAATTTATGTGAGTGTACTGTGTATAGTAGTATTAGTTGAGAGTATAGTAGTAGTAGTACAGTCTATCTAATTCTTCTAGTCCCTTTAATTTATTATTATTATTATTACGTCAGTGAGACAAGAAATTACCTAATAGCTTTAATAACTTTCTTTTTTAGATATTTTAAAAATTACAAAAACGAAATTACAATATAACGTGATGTGCGACGACGAAACATCAAAACAATAGAGAAAATGATGATGGCAAGGTCATATATTATACAACAAGACAAAAAGTACTTTACATTCTAATTATTATTGAGAACTAGATTTACATAATTATTTCAAATTCTTTTTCCATATATTCAACAACTAAACTAAACTGAACGTTTTTCTTTTGCTGGTTTTGTTTCCTTCTCTTTCCTCTCTCTTTCAATATTACACAAGTATAAATAATTACAACATACAACATTTAATTTTCCTTCGTTTCTTTTCACCTTTGCCATTCTTTTTGTCACCTGCACCACTATCATGTTTTCTTGTACGAATATCTCTCATTAGGTCGAAAAATACTTTATCTACATTTGTTCTTGTTTTTGCGCTCGTCTCAACATATGGCACTCCCCAACTAGCTGCTCGATTTTCTGCATCTTCACGACTTATTTTTCTCCTTTCATCCAAATCAGACTTGTTACCAACGAGGAGAAATGGAACAGATTCATCACCTTTTACTCGAAGGATTTGCTCCCTAATAATAATAAGAATAAAAAAATAATAAATTGCAATTAGCAAGAGGATAACAAAACAACAAATATTTTACAATTAATAAAAGTTAATATCCTAAATTCCTGTGTAGCTTGGAATGAGTCGTGTTCTGTTATTGAGAAAACACATAGGAAGCCTTCACCAGATCTAAAGTAATTATCCCTTATGGCAGCATAGTCTTCTTGACCGGCAGTGTCAAGAATGTCAATTTGTACCTCTTCTCCATCTAATACAACCTGTAAAAAAATATAAAGAAAAAATATGTGAGCTTTATTATGTCAAAATATTATATATTATTATGTTTCTTACTTGTACAACAAAATCAAGATAAGAACTAAACACAACACGTAAAACTCATCAAAGCATAAAGATACAACAAAATTAAGAAATTGGCTCAAAACTCACACGCTAATTAAATCAAGCTCTAAAAAAGTTTGATTTGCTATGATAACTTTAATTAAAGCTTTAAGATTATATATATAGGAATTACGGAAGAGTTACGGAAGAGTTAAGAATAATAAAAATACCTTTTTCCTGTAAGAATCTGCCTTGGTAGGTTCATAATCTTCTACAAATTCATCGTACATAAACTGCAAAGTCAAAGCAGATTTTCCTACACCACCAGAACCAACCATAATCACTTTATGTAGAGACGGAGTAACATTTTTCGGTGGCATTTTGTTGTCGTCTCCAAAAATCCTGATTTCCTTTTACTTCACAAATTCACAATTTTTTGATTTTCACCACAAATTACAAGTCCATTCACTAGTATCCACTATATATGATGAGCAGTCAGCAACTGAGCACAGAAGAACCTTTAAATAATAATTGTGAAATGAGTCAAGAATTAGAGAATTATGATGATGATAATAAAAACAAGGCCAAATTACGTACATATATCACTAATAGTTAGCAAACACATGTCAAAGTCAATGCTTGCTTTTACAACACTCAAACTTATAATAATAAACTCTGTTGAGTTATTTAGCTCTTCTCTTTTCTATGTTTAGCAATGTTTGGTTTAAGTTTAATATACTCACACATTACTCACGTACTGACACATTAGTTTCAACAATAATAACATTAGCATAATACTTCCTCTTTACATTCCCTCATGACAGAGACAACCTTCAAAACTTCAACTTGACAATTTGCAATTGGAAACATTCACAACTTGACTCACTCTCTGACTCACTCGTATGAGAAAAGATCACATATATTATAATGATAATTGAATTGTTGAGTGAGCACGAGATTATGCGTGACACTGATTAAAATAAAGATGCATAATAATATTGTTTGTGGTTCATTAATATATAGAGAGATAAAACTACTACTATGCTTGTGTTCTATGTGTGTCAGCAAAGTGTAGATACTGAATAATAATGAGGAAGCCAAAGCCGGCACTACTCTCAGGTATAGAATATATGTAGAAGACTCAATATTAAATGATGACTAATGAACTGAGCCACGTAACAGTCTCTGACTAAACCACATTTATGGTTGTATATAGACAAAACCAAAATAAGTAGGCTTTATTGGTTT